>BGPT01001933.1:3597-22026 GCA_003297045.1 Symbiodinium sp. clade C Y103
CTTCCAAAAGTTGTCCGAACGTGACAGTTTTTAACACTTTTTACTTCCAAATGTGCTTCGCGCCACAACGCCGTGCACTTTTTCGACAGCTCAACTTCCGAAAAGGTGCCAAACCCCACAGTTTTTAACACTTTTTACTTCCAAATGTGCTTCGCGCCACAACGCCGTGCACTTTTTCCACATCGCAACTTCCAAAAGTGGTCCGAACCTNTTCATGGCTGAGCTCTTCACATCTTGGCTCTTCTCACCTCTGCTTTTCAACTGTCCATATTGTCGGAAGTTTCACTTCTAAACTTCCTTCGATCAATTTTAATGGGATGAACATCCATTTACCAGCTATTTTGAGGTGAACAGAAGGTGCCAGGGTTTTGACGAAAATAGCCATATATCGAAGGTTCCATCCAAGGATGAGTTTTTTTTGGTTTATTTGTTGCCTCATCTAGCAAACTAGTTATATAGTTATGATATTAATTTGTTACAATCTCAAACTGCAGTGAATCCAGTCACGTCAAGTTAACTGACTATGCTGCACCACCTTGTGTATATAGATCCATGATAGAACCGACATTACATACATAGACATACATATATATATATATATATTTAATACACATGTTATGTAAATGTTATGCTATATTTACCAAAATGATTGATCAATGTGCATATGGGTCAAAGTTTAGGGCCCAGGAGACCATTCTTTGGTTGATGTTTACTCGTAAACTCCCTCGTTTTTGTGACCCATATCCATGTGGCAATGGGTATATGAACCAAACCCAGGCTGATTTTGCTTGGAGTTGACCCACCAGTTGTGGCGCTTGAGAGTTGTAAATGGGATTATAGCTCCTGCAACTAGAGGGAAACATATCACTTAAATTGAGGTTATACTCCAGTTACAACGGTTAAGGGCTATAACTGCAGATGATCAAGGCCACAAACAACGAAAACATAGCACAATCTGCCTGACAAGAAGTTTGGTAATTGACTCATCACTGGCGGGGGCTCAAAACGAGTGACTCCGAAAATCCAATTGGTGAAATGTTCAGCAAAGACCAATTTTGTGGATCCATTGGGAATCACGGTTTGTTTCCTGCAGGTGAGGCCCCCACCAGTTGTGTTTGTTGGTTTATAAACCACATCAATACTACAAAAATATATAGTATATACTATGTAAAGTCATTCTTGTGCTCCCCGAGAGAAGCCGTTCGCTAATGTTGGCCAATCCAAGAGAACGGACCTGCAATGGCACTTCGGGATGCTGATCAGTTGGATTTGGAAACCCTGCTTCGGAATGCTCGGATTGTGTGTTGGGCCGGCCCCATTTTTGGGACCCGCTGGGCGGTTCCAAAAATGTGACGTTGGAATTGTCGGCGCTATGTTTCGTGCCCATTTTCGGGCCCACAAAGGGGGCCCGTTTTGGGGGCCGCCAACCATGCCAAAAGTTGTTTGGCTACACGGTGTTTGCTTCGGTTTCAAGTTGCCCCCGCAGGCCGCAACATGAGTTAAGCTTGTGCGACCTTATTGTGGTTCTTCTCAATTTCTGCGGGCACAACAAAAAACAACGGAATTTGATGTGATACAATATATAGTATATATATATATATAGTGCATATATATATATATATATATATTGCAATATAGATTATAGTTATATCCCCCATAAACCCAAAAGTTGAACAAATGAACTAAGTCAACTGAGCTATCGTTTGGGGACCGACAATTCCCTATGTGATGAAGGTGGTTATAGGTCAATATATCGCCTGAATATACCTGGGCAGCTCCATTGACCCAGTGCGGTATAGGGATTTTACTACTAGAAACTAGTAGGAACCTAAAGGGAGCCCTTGGTCTAGATTTGCTTCGGCTTTGGGAAACACAAGTGGTTCATAATTTTGTTGGTATGCTCCATGCAATTTCTTTGGGGGGATTGACCGATCACATTTTTTTCGCACTTAAAACCATACCTGTTCTGGAGCGTGACATGCTTCACCCAAAAAATGTGGTTCCCGTTCATGCACATTTGGTCAAGTGCTTTTCCGTGGGAGACATTTTGTTTATTTCCAATTGTGTTCTGACATCAGGGATTTATTGTACCCGGATCAATTATACCATAAATTATACCGGCATTTACCAAAAGCAAACTGACATAGGACGAAAGAACATGTTTGGAGTATTTGTGGATACTTGCCGATTCGCCTGAGGCGATTTTCATCTCTCACAAGAGTTTGTTGATACTTTCTGTTACCTTCACAGTGTGCTCATATGGCTTCATTCAGGCTGGAAGAATGTTGTTTGACTGGATCGAACGGACCTGCGTGTTGGTTGATGGGGAGTAATTTTCGGCTAATCATGGGAATATAGCTGTATAGTATGTATTTGTATACTGCATACATGTATGCGTATACATGTAAATAATATTAGTAATTATTCCGGATACCGAGAAAATTCAGAAAGTGCTTTTGACCAACAAAATTTATGGATTGTTGGATTGTTTTGGCTTCTTCAAGTTGCATGTTCAAACTTCGAATTGTTGGTTGGAATCCATCCATTTGTTGCTGGTGCAAGACTTAGACCTAGCTGGCAAAGGCTCGTTTTTTTTGCATCCTTGTTCATGTTTTTGTTGGTCAAACTAGTCCCAAGTTTGGGTTTAATCGTCATAGTGCAGGATGTTCTCCACATGTTTCAGCACTTTGTTGCTAGATGTCCGTGAGAGTGGATCAAAACCTTTACCAAATAAATTTTGGGAATGAACATCCACAAGTCCCAGCTATTCTGGTGTTTGTGAACTAGAGGGGATTCCATGGGTTTTGATTTGTTTTTTTTACTGTATCCAATTATATCTTAATGATTCAGGAATGGTTTCTAAATATATCCATAGCTTTCCCAGGAACCATAACCATAACATATTTAAATGATTTAACAACCATTATTTTTCCTTCAGATATATCCAATGATGTTAATAGAGTATATACCCTTCTGTAAACTTTTACATAGATCTGGACAACCTAGTATTTATTTGTAGATCATTTTCCAATGGCAAACCATGGGTTTTCCACATTTTTCTGTACGTTAAGCCTAGAAAAACCATGTCCATGACAATTGTCGCTATCACCATCCGCCATGATCACCCTTTAAGTGCCATAAATAGGCCTGAATTATAGGCCTCACCTAGGCTTCAAAAATATGGTACAATGTGGAGCCCCCCAGTGATGTTTGAACAATTGTTGCCTTATAACCCCTATGAACCAGTGCGTTATTTGTGTCTCATAAACCATATTGGAGTTCTGTAGACCCCAACCTAGCTCTCATAAATCACTTATAAATCCCATGAAATCACCATAAATCACCTATAAATCCCATGAAATCAACATTTTTCTTGGCGAAACAGCAGTTCAAACCTATGGTTTTTGACATCAACGAGGGCCCAGGTAGACCATCCCCAGGTCCCTGCGGCACAGGTGAAACTTTGGCCCTGGAAGACCTACTTCGCCAACGTCATCGATGCAGGCCACCGGACACCGACGGCGACACGACGCTGCTGTTTTTCAGTATGGTTACAGGTTGCTGGACATTTGGAGGTTTCCTAGACTCGGGGTACCCCAATAGAGATGGTTTCTAATGGAAAATCCCAATCTAAAATGGATGATTTGGGGGTACCCCCATTTTAGGAAACCCCCATTTTCCCTCCAGGTTTGTGGTTTGATTTACCCAGGAAACATCCGGAAACATCCGGAAACTCACAACTCGCGAAGAAAGTGCTCTTTGAAAGAATGCCAAAGCCGCGGCCCTGTTTTGCTCTCCAATGGAGCTGGAGGATGCACATGGCGGAGCCTTTGGTGGATGCAGAAGACACAAGTGAGTCAATGGCATGTCCTCGTGCATTGGCAAAACACACAAAAAAAAACAGGTATGGTGAACTTAGCGGCTGTACTGTGTTTGTCAAAAAGTGATGTCGGTCCGAGGAGCCATGAAAGTAAGGAAACCATCTTGAACTACAACCTAGAATGTGTGAATGTCACAAAAGGGACAAACCTGAAGATGCCCTGATACCTCCAGCCCGCGAGACGAGAGCCAATTTTCCCAAGGAAAAAAATCTACCTGCTTCAGCAGTGGATACACAAAATTGAAGTGGAAATGTTTGAGGGAATGTGATTGCCCAAGAGTTGTCGAACCATAGTTTTCTATCCAGTCCTTGCAGTTTCTGAACCCCTTTTTTAAGTTCCCATTTTTTTTCGGACCATGGTTAGACAACCAGACTTTTTTAGTTTCCGAACGTGTTTTTTAGTTTCCGAACTGCGGTTGTCAAACCATAGTTGTCAAACCAGACATTTTAGTTCTCTTTACAATCCTTTTCGGTTTCCAAACCAAACGGTTTGGCCGTCGAACCAAACCGCCACCATTGCTTGTACATCACCACAGTGAAGCCTTCCCAGTATCACTAGAGTTGTGGCCCTTAACAGTTCTAAAAGGGATTAAAACTCTTGAAACTAAGCCTATTTATATCTATTTATCACTTATAAATAAATGAGCTTTTCCAAGCCAGTTATATGAGAGGGCCATGTTTCTGTTTGGTTCGGTCATCCACGCGACTTCTGTGAGGCTTCGCTCTTTTGACCGTCATGGTGATGATCCTCGCGACCACCTTGTTGGAATTCGATGTGGAACAAGAGCTACTACTCATTCAGATTCTCTCCATGTAGCTGGGCCGATGGAAAGTCCATCCATGACCAGTTGCTGTATTAAAAAAACAGATGTTCTGGGTTTGTTAAGTTAAAACCTCCAAAATCCATTGCCATTGTACTCGTATGAATCATGTACTATCATTGTTTTGGGACCTCCACCCACATCCATGAAAATCCCATGGTTTATCCTGAACTGTCCGATAAATTGCCATAGTTGGTAATGTTCTCATATTTGCAGACAGATGATGACAGATGCCTTTTTTCCCAGACGCATTTGTCGATAGAACCATATCTTACCCTACTGTTTGTTGTTCAAATTCCCATCGTATCACAATATATATATATATATCAAATGGTTTCTTCATCATGCTTATTCCATGTTATATGTCTTCTTTATCCCATTATACCACAATAAGTCTATATCCGACAGATATATGCCGTAATATCCCGGAATGTATCACAATCTCCAATAATATATCAACATATCCTAGAATATGTTAATATACCAAGACCTTCCAAGGGGTCATGCTACGATTTCAGAAGGTATGTTATCTAAGAGTATGCCATGGCGCACCCCTTGGCATGTGCTGGTATGTATATATATATATATAATCATATCTATCAATGTTGATCCGCCCATTGCCATTTCCTCTCGGAAATTACCATACTGAAATGACCCTCATTTCCCAATTCTGGAACAGTAACTTTTCCACATTCATGTCTTCGTAATATCCCACGATATCCCACACCTTCTGGATCCAACTACTTCTTGAGAAGGTACTTGACACATCTTGACACCCCAAATCATATCCCAAATACTCAGAAAGCACTGGGATACTCAGGGCACCCATATCCCACGGTCCCCATGGAATTTGGATCAACATCTCGGACCCTCGGAGCTCAAGGCTTCTTGCAGCCTTGGTCTTTCTGGGAGCAGTCGTGGCGCTGATCATCTCGGTGTACAAGACATACAACCCCATTCGCAGCTTGGGCGGTGGACCATGGTGGGTAGCTGCGAGAGGTTACCGTAGCGTTGGAACAATGGGGTATACCAAAGTTAAGGATATGGATATACAGAAATCATCATGTTTAAAGAGGGGGTGAACTAACCATAGGCAGAATGGATAGATGATGGTTAGTTGATGATTATAAGAAGGATTTAAAGGAGGTCATAGACCTACTGTTGATTTGTTGGGGATTATTATCATAATCTCACTTCACTGAGAAACATTTGTTTGGGCAAGATGTTCAATAAATTGAAACCAACGATTTCTATAAATCCTATTTGAAGATTTGAAGCCAGTTTGCAGGCCGCAGATCAAAACAGGAGAGCCAGCCACAGTTTTCAGAATGCGCAATGGGTCAACCTTAGAGGGGTCCAGTATGTCCAGTGTTTGACAATGGGTATGGTTTTTGTTGGCATTCTTCGGCCAGTTACTGTTGATTTTCAAGCCCGTGACCAGGGAACTCGCTGAATTCAAAGATTCTTCGATGTCATTTCCGAATGGGTCCTGGATGATCAGGACTCAAGTGGCGAAGAATTTCGGGTGGCTCAACAATGAACATTGGAAGATGCTGCCCCATCAAGTAGTTGGATATACCTGTCATCCCAACACGAAAAACCATGTGAACCTGTTACCAACTTGGCTTACAAGTTGTTGGACACCACCCTGTCTTTACTTTTCAAGGGGTGGTTAACCACCAACAATTTCTTGTTTAATCATATCTGTGTGATATTTCTGATAATTATATTCCAATGAAAAGATGCTCCTATCATTATATTCAAATTATCACTTTGTATTTTCATCATGAAATAGTTCCATAGTTCCATGAATTACATCCATTTCTCCTATCATATACTGACCGTTAGGATTCCCATGGAGGATTCCCATGGGATGTTCTCAGCCGATCTCACCCAGGAACTTATGGAATCTTCTTGAGTCATCACAAGCTGGGCGCAGGACTCACAAGTCGCACAAGGTCGACGTGATGTCTAACATGGTCTACCCTCTGGTAAACGTTTACATAACTATGGGAACATCACCATTTTTAATGGGAAAATCCACTATCAATGGCCATTTTCAGTAGCTATGTTAAATTACCAGATGGTAACAATTAGCTTTGCAACATGCACTTTATGATATGGGGGTTTCCATAAATGGGGGTTACCCCAATAGCTGGATGGTTTATAGTGGAAAATCCTGTTAAAATAGATGGTTTTGGGGTACCCCCATTTTAGGAAACTTCCAGATAATAATGATAATCATCAGCCTTAAGTAGTTAGAATCTGGAAATGTTCAATCATATCTGCATTTTGGTGAGTTATTTTTGACATTTCCGTATTCTAAGCTATCTTCTCCAGGATGACTATCTATCTGAATAATCAGTGACAACTAGGGGGAAACTGGGTGATTTATGGTAGATATCTCGCACTTCATGAGATTTACAAACCAACAAACATGATCTTTTACAGGCACCACATTGCGCAGGTCTATGATTTCGAAAATTTGCACCCCACATGATGCGATCCCAGTTCCTATGTTTCAATTTGCAGGAAAAATGACGGACCCAGATTCGCCCAAGATGCTTTATACACACACACACACCTCAATTTATGGCCATGTAAACTGAGAAATATGACGATTAACCAGTGGGTTTGATGGTTTGAGGGATTAACCCAATTTTTTGACAGGTTATATAGCAGAGCAATTGGGGTATATATCCATAACTCATGGCTATGAAACAATGGGGAAAATCAGGTGTCAAACCATGGCTTTGGTGGGTGATTTCAGAGAGATCCGATGGGGTGGTCAACACTGAAGCCACTGACAAATCTCTGCAAATGATTACCCTCTTGGGTCTGCTGAGGCAGTGGTGATTCTTTCTTGGGCCCACTGAGCCAGTGGTGATTCGTGGGCCCACGGCACCACGCTGACCTATACCATCCATCCACCCATTGATTTCGATCAGGAAATGTGCCCAAAAAGACTTGCCCTTGGGATGAATTCGAGGCGTTCGAAGGAACATTTGGAGAGATTGATGATGTTTCCCTTATCCGGATGTGTAAAGAAATCCCTGTAGTAATTGTTGGCAAAAAGCTATCCAAATGGATCCCACACTACCAGCTGCCACTTTCGTATATTTCTTATTGGAAAACCTTAGGTACTACTACTGGAATATGTATGTCTGGTATGGCTACGTGGTGATTGCAATGCTATGCGCATATATGTTGTTTAGTGCTTTGCTGCAAATGAGGAAATTGTATGTTCAACAATGGGGTATACCCCTGCTATTGGAATACAGAAAGTGATGATACACCACTGGATTTAGGGTGTTTTCCCACAAATTTCAGGTACCAAACCCAGACCCATACATAGATTTATCTAAGATACCCTCTGGTAAACTATGGTAAACTAACATATGGAAAATTACCGTTTCTTATATAAAGGTATATCAACTATACATGGCCATGTTCTGTAGCTTTTTGTGTGTGTTTACCAGGGGGTAGCCATGATAGCGCAGGAGCTTTGGCTCGTTGGTTTAAGATGATGCTGGCTGAGAGCATCAAAATTCGCATCTTTTTGGACTCCGACGACGTGAACAAATTGGATGCCATCATGGACGTCACGGCGCACGATGCCGACCCTTGGAACTGTTAACTGGATGGCCGTGGCAAAAAGACAACTATAAGTTCTGGCCATCAAAACAAAATGCCTCAATGATCTTAATGAAACCATTATTGTATTCCAAGAGACATTGTGATTCTTTTGACTGTTTCTTTAACGTTTGTTTCTTCAGATGTCTGCCTATTTGACATCCTTTACCCTGCAATAAATGAAGAAAGCGATGTGGAAAACCCATGGTGTTTTTCTCTATGAAATGATCTATGCAATGGTGAGTCTTCTATATTTGGTTCGGTAGATGGGTGAACGACAGGTGAAACCTGGAGGACAAAGGTTTTCCAGTTCCGAATCGCAGATGTTGGTAAAGAGTTCGCTATTGGTTACATACCCTCTGGTATATTAACAGTTCGACCCTGAGAATAGCTATTTCTAGAGGAAACGAATCTTCCAATCCCGATTAATGCCAGGGTCGAACTGTTAATTTACCAGATGGTAACTGTTGGGTGGGGGTTTTACGACTTCAAACATGGAAAACATCACTGGTCGGGCACCACCTTGAATTCTAAACCGAAGCAACATTGGCAATGAACAAGTCCAAATGGGGGTTTCCTAAAATGGGGGTACCCAAAAATGGATGGTTTATAATGGAAAATCCTATTAAAATGGATGATTTGGGGGTACCCTATTTTAGGAAACCTCCAAATGTTGATAAGAGATGCATATGCCAATTGATGTTTTCAGAAGGTATTCCAGCTAGGTCTGTTTGTTGGACAACAGTTGCAGGTGCCTACGTTTGTTCTTGAATGTAATAAAGATGTCTCCCAATTGTGAGTTGTTGTTGTTCGTTCCTTTTTGACTAGTCTTCTCTTCAACTACCAGACACACACGTCCAATTCGCTGACAGAAAACAGACAGAAAATGACAGAAAACAAAAACAAACTGTACTTTTTTTGCCCACCCGACCCGCAAAAAAAAGTAAAGATATTGGAAAAAGTCTCCCACCACATTGTGTAAACTATATAGATATGTAAGTCGAACATGTTGTTTAAAATCATTTCTTTCCCAATAAAAAGTTAGTTACTGCAAACACATAGGAAATCAAAAGTCTGCGCATCTGCAAGAAAACAAAAATACAACAACAAAATTCAAAACACAGACAAAAAAACAACTCTAAGGCGTGTTGTTTTGTTTTGTTGCTTTGGATATATCCTTTTTTCCCCCCCCCAATCCAGTTGTTCCGGGTCGCTGAAGCGCCTGTTTTTCGTGTCCGCCGAGGAGAACGTGGTGGTCTTGATGACCTCCGAGACGCTGAAGCGCATGTGGTGCGCCGCGGAGATCGCCTGCACCTGGCATGCGCAGACCAACATCGCCACCTGGCAACGGTGCGTCACCGTGGAGTCGCAACGCGGGTCCCCGGGAGATGTGAAAAGCTTGTTGTTGGAATAACTATGGGAAATCACCATTTTTAATGGGAAAATCCACTATAAATGGCCATTTTCAATAGCTATGTTAAATTACCAGAGGGTAATGAAGATGGGAATGTATAATATCATTTCAACCGAGGTTTCTATAGTTTATTGGTGATTTCAAGTGGTTCTATGAACATGTTCTCAGCCTTCCAGTTTTCAAAAAAGCTTGGAGATAGGTACTATAGGTAACTATGGTGATTTGATGTGATGACTTTGTATGTTTTGGGGAATATTTTGGGGTTGGTCGTCTAGGATGATAGCTGAGAGAATCTCGAGCAACGAATTGTTGAGCGTGCATGTTTGATGGTTTTGATGGGACAACACAGGAACATCTATACAGGGTATTTCCACTGCAAAGTTAAATTACAAAATTACAAGAGGTTTGTTTTTACTTTATATGTTCATGTTCATCATCAGAATTCCTACATCATAAAATAGTCCCATGATATCCCGAAGAAAAACATCGACAAAAACACGATTTGTGGTGGTCGTTCGCATGTCATTCCGCCCAGGTCCTGGTGAGTTGCGATGGCAATCGGATCGATGAGGAGCTCCTGGCGGTGATCGAGTGCTTGTGGAATGAGGAGCAGGAGGCAGGGATAGATGACAGGGTCGGATGAAAATGGGGGCTATAATAATCTATTGTATATATATATATATATATATAAATACACTGTATATAAGTATATATATATATATATGTATATGTATGTTCACCCTATGGTTCCAGTCGTACCTTCTTGGGAAGTGTTTGGGGTATGATTTGGGGGTTCAATACTGTATATATAATTTACATTATCATATATATAATATATATATATATGTGATTTATTACCAGAGTTTTATGGGTTAATAAAGCCAGTGAACTAAGCGAACTAAGTGTATATATAACTAAGTGGATATAAACCTGGGGGCTGCAGTTCCAGTGAAGTGAATGGATATATGTCATGATATATTTCACGCAGAAAAAGGGGTGAATTTGCCATCCCGACTTATGGGGATAATGGGATACATATCTGGGATTCAGCCGAGGATTTTCTGAATGTTGGGTTCGGGATGGGGATATACACGGGGATATTTCATGGGATATAGCCAACCAGCCTGATATGATACTTGAGTGTGTCTTAAATGGGGATATGATAGTGATACAGTCAACAGTGTATGTCTATAGATTATATATGTTATATATATATACATATATATATATACAAGATTTATATTATTTGTATAGTGGGGATTTAATTGGGATATGAATAGGATATGTTATGGGATATGACTCCAATCAATATGATATTTTGATGTTTGAAACATCTCAGATTTGCTCTCCAGTAATAGATTAACAGTTTGACCCCTTTTTAGTGGCAAGTAATCTTACAGTATGTTAGTTGCAGGGATGGTAACTCATTTCACCCACGAAAACGCATCCAATTGATATGTATTTCATGAAGAAAACTTGGGACCTCACCAACAAACATGGGGATTGGTACAGTTATGGCCCTTTACCAGTTATAAGTCAGTAAGTCACCCCATTTCTGGTTCATGATAACCCCATTTATAACAATTTATACCTATTTAATCCTATTTAGAATTGGTATTTTGGGCCAGCCATATGATATGCCTCTCCATGGGGTCACGCCGGCGCATGTAACTAGCGGTTTGTTCCGGTGAACTTTCCAGGCCGATTGAAACGGTGCATCCCAGTCCCAGTGCAGTGACCTGTGTAGTACTCGGGTATACGTCGTGTATATTGTGGTAAACGAAATGCCTTGAACCATCCCCAATATTACCATAGATTTAGGTCATAGGTTTACACTCCGGTGTCATCAAACGTGGCGTGCTTGAAAATCCTCCATTTATAGATGATGTTTCCATTAACACCGCTGTTTATAGGCAAGTTTCCATTGCCACGTTTGATTACCGGAAGGTAAGACATTTTTTTTCCCAATTAAGCACTGGGATTCACAGCCTTCCCATATGCTCCATGTATCTCACAATTTCAATGGCCTACAAAAGCTGAGTCATTTTTGGGGTGACGGTTGTAAATATGTACACATGGAGCACATGGATGATAATTTGCCAGCGGATATTGGTTGTTGTGGTTCAAGTCATTTCTTTGTTGTTTAGTGGTTTATATTGGTGGGTCACTATTCAATGGTAAATGACCCAGGATTGGCAAACCTTTGCTGAGTTCCAGCCAATTCAACAGTGATTAGCTCCGTCCCTCTGAGTTTGACAACAGTCGTGACAGTATACATATATGATCACCACATTTTATGACATGTTCAGAATCAACCAATATTTGTTCCCTGTTTCACATCAGACTTTTTCGGGGTTGACATCAAAAAGTGCCTCCGGCCAGAGTTTATGATGCGCGATTTAGCTCCTTGGCAGGCAACTTTGCTTGGTGCTGGAGTCACAATCCAGATGATTGATCCTTGGCTCGGGTCATTTTGGGACACATTGGTGCTAGAGGTCTACTATATGAGCTAGTTGATGCTTGTTGTTGTTTACTGGTGGATGGATCGTTCACTGGGGTTTCAGGGTCTTTTCAGAATGAGCATTTTGCAAGCAATAGGAGGGTCGTCCAGTGTTTCCTTAAAGAACAGTTCTGAGAGTGTGATGGTTCGGGAGTAGGGAACAAGGACTGTGAGACGGCTAAGGGGTGGATGTTAAACAGGTCCAAATAATTGTCCAAGGGGTTTGTCTGAAACTAGGCTACCCCGAAATCCATTGGTTTGTCATCACTTTCCCAATTTTTTCAATCAGACTTCAGACTCAATTTCCAAACAAAGCCAAAAAATGAATCAAAATCAAGAAGAAAACTAGCATGCCAAAAATCCATAGGATCACAAGAACAAAATCCCGGGTTTCAAACTATGGCCCTATTCACTTTTATGGGGCCCAATGGGGCCCATATATCATTTGCATAGGGATATGGGATTCCCAAAAATGGATCCGCTTCTTGGATGTTCCCTGTTCGGTTCTTGGAAGCACGGGTTTTCTATGGAAGCATGCATGGGTTTGTCTCAAAATAGGGCGAAACAAAATACATTTGTTAGTACTCAAGTCCTCATGTTTCCAAATGAGATTAGAATTGGTTGATGGATGAATCAAGTCGAAGTCCATCCAGGATCTCTCAACGCAACACAAAAAAAATCGCACTTAAGTTGTTTTAGAGTTTTCGCAGTGAATGAATCCCAGTGGACTTTCCGGAAATGAGTTGAAAGGAAACACATGCATACAAATGCAAGAAAAACATGACCAATGATTTCGCTGGTCAAACATGGTCAAAACATGCCAAATTTTGGATACTTTAGCCCAGATCTATTCCGTTGAACGAACCCAGAGAGGATCATGTGCCATAATCATTTCATATGCTCCATGGTGTTGGTATACCTACAGTCATCCTGGAGTTATTGAAATTGTGATATTCTAGCTACTTCTGAATGATTATGCATTTGCATGTTTTTTTGGACAAGTGTAGGTAGATGTTCCAGTCCCATTGAGTTTCCTCCGTTCGGGGAGCACGCAGCAGGAAAGTAGCTACCGTGGTCTCCGTGACCATGAACACATCGAACTAGATCGACGTGGTGCAGTGGAACGAGTTCATCAACGTGTGGCCTGGTCTTGATTTATGAAACTGGGATAGTCTATGATCATAACTCCAGAGTTATAGACTATGATCATAACTAGACTATATCATATCTATAAAATAATCTGTAGATATCTGTATTTTTTGTTGGCTCCATACGTACTCCATTCCTATATTAACCCCCGCCCATAGTGGATCCAGAGTTTCCAGGCTCCTGGAGACATCGGGAACCGCAGGAATGCTGTTTTCTGCAGGATGTTCCAAGGATTACTACTGTAATGAAAGCTAGAGGTTATATAAGCATATATAAGCTATATAAGTTATATTCTATGATACTGGTATGACACAGATATATTATGATATATTGTATATATACACATATTTATATATATATCTATATATATGATGATAACACGTATGCATTTGCAGTTCATCATGTAGTGATACCGTAGATGGACGATGAAATCAAACCCCTGCTGCAGTGTTGCTGCCCCCGCGTCCCCAAATTTCAATGTTGAGTTTGGGTTGCGCGCTTGGAGCGGGTGGACAAAAAAATCAAACCCTGAACACCGAGAAAACTATGCAGAGCTTTGTTCAACATTGAAATTTGGGGCGTGGGGTTTTACTTGGTAGACGTNAAAACTATGCAGAGCTTTGTTCAACATTGAAATTTGGGGCGTGGGGTTTTACTTGGTAGACGTCCGTAGGGTTTGATTTTTTTGTCCATCTACTGTAGTTATCTTCTTTTGGGATGATTAGCCACTAACAAAGCGCTACTGTCTCCCACGATCATCCGGGTATTTAAAGAACTCCTTTCACCATGAAAGATGGTGCAGAAAAGGCAAAGAACATACTCCCAGATTTGATATCGGAAATCCTTTCTAATTTTTCACATCACTATTTTACAGTGATGTACTATTTTACTTCTAGACCCTTACAGACATTCAACTACTCTTTTGCAACACAAAACCAAAGTCTGGATGCCCATCCCCACATGAATATCTGGAATTGGATCAAAAGAACCTTAAAGATCTCCCAATGATTTTGGTGGCAAAAGGGCATCTATAGCATCTCTTATGTATCAAACTAAGTTGAGAACTCCCACTTCCGGATGATTGATTTTATAGCAATTCTGGGTTTCCCATTGCAAGATATGTTTGTTGGAGGGGACTTCACAGGGTTTCAGGTTGGTTACATCCATTTTTCTCATTTTTTCTCATGAGCGCTCAATGTTTGGTCCGGTCAACGACCATAGATTTTTGTTCTCCAGCATTCTTTAGATTAATTTAGAAACCCCTCTTGGAACCATTGCCGACAAGTTTGGGCAGGCCAGTATATCCTGCAGAAACCGTAGTTTACCTTACATATGTAGAAGATGTACCAGCTTCTTCGCCTCCAAATGATCCATATGTTATCATATCATATATTATGATTATTTACTATATATTATATAGATAACATTAGATAACATAAAAACAATCCAGTTTATTCCTTGTCAAATATCCGGTCAATCACTCATTTTTTGGGGGCCCAATCATCCAGTTGGGACCAGGGTTACTCTATGTTATTCTATCTTAATCTAAGACAAACCACGATATCCTGATTGTGATTGGGATTTTACAACAAAATATAGATTATTGCATAGTTGCATATAACCCATTTAATCTACTATTTAGAACTCACTACAAAGGATAGAAATTGGAACCCACAATAGATTGTTGGCTTGTTGTTTAAGGTGGTTTGCACTTGTGATTTACCAATATTACTTTACTGAGAGTTGTTTTAAAGATATGCATTATTTCTATCTATGATTTTACCGTCATTATTTTTTGATTTTATCATATTTATAATTTCACCTTCTATGTTTTTTTGGACAGCAATCGTTGCGTCGACACGTCGCCAGGTCGTTCAGCAAGTCGTTGAAAATTGTCGAGGCTCTGTGGCTGCAGTGGCAGATGCGAAGCGGCCCCAAAGTTGGACGAAATTTGGATATAGCCTCTGGTAATCAAACGTGGCTGGCTGGAAAATCGTCTATAAATGGAGGTTTTAATGGGAAAATCATCTAGAAATGGTGGATTTTCCATAGTGATATATAGTTATGTTAGTTTACCAGAGGGTAAGGTTTGGCTAGTTTCATTCTTCATGAAACTAAGTCGACCAAATGGATGAGCAGTTTACTCCTCAATAATCTTTTGCAATGTCAATAGGAATATCTACAGCTAACTTGTTTTTGCAGGGTATCTATGATTGGCAATGGAAACATAGATAGGGATTTACGATCAAAACATATGTTGATTTAAGAGTGATTTAAGCACCAAATGGCTGGGATCCACAAAGTGAGATGTGTATAAGCAATCAAAAATAGTTGGTTGATGACTGTTACAATTGTTTAACCGAATTTCTTTGATCCAACCGTTTTTTGGGGATTTGTCAATATAGCTTTCTGACACTGCTCATATGGGGTTCTCCGAGAATTGGGATTGTGTCATCCCAAATCCTTGGAAATTTATTCATGTTCCAAGGCTGTCTGAAGTTCCATGTGAGCAGTTTCTGATTTGAAGTAGTTGAGATAGTTTTTTGGAATATTTATAACAACAATTATTTGAGGGGATTGTGAATAGGTTTCTCACACTGCTCATGTTGGTTTTGCTCCCTGAAATCCATTGGATCATAATTTGTTTAATCTTAATGGTACCCTCTGGTTATTTAACAGTTCGCCATGGAAAACCGCCATCTTTAATAGGTAAATCACTATAAATCATATATAGTTTGGCCATGGCTATGTCAAATAACCACAGGGTAATTATGGGTATACTATACGCTCCATTTTTGGACACGACCATGTCCCCACAAAAGCTTTTTGGTTTTCGTAGATGAGAGAAATATAGACCAGTCGATCTGGCAATCTAGGGGTGTACAATGAGAAATGTTGATTTGCTAGCCAAATTGGATCAAACATGCTGGGTATGATATTATTTGTTAGTCCGCCATTTTCCTTGCTTTCTGGTGGGCAGAATTCTCATATAAATCACAAGAAATTAGACGGATTTCCAAGTGAAGGCTTTTACCAGCTTGTTTTCAATGTTCGATGTATCGCCCGCAGGATTCATGTGTACTGTACTTGCCTACATGTTTGCCAAGTTTCACCCAAATGTAGGTAATCATCCATATCCTCAATTTTAGCATATGTTGTTTGCTTTTTCAGGTAGATCAACCTACCAGTCCTGTGGATGGCCCTGCAGCCTGCAGGCTTGACACGGCGGAAATTCGCGAGCAGCCGTTTGACGGTGACTGGTCGAAGGAGAAGTTGCCTGGCGAATTCGACCGAGAATTTCAGGAAGTGTGGAAAGCATCATCCTCCCAAAAATCAACAGCAACAACTGTTACATCATTATCATCAATATGACATTTGATGTATAACCATACAATACCATACATAATCAACCCACCCTTGGGGCTGGGGGGATCCCAGGGAAGATTCTGGGCCACAAAACTGGGGGCCAGTGATCCCAGGGAGACCATTGAAGTACAGAAAGATCCACCCCGGATGGAGAATACTCGGCAATGAACCAAAGGATACCTTAGGGAATTTCCCAGCACATCACATTTGTTTACCAAAGTATTTCACGTTAGTGTGATTGAACATTGTGTGTTGTATAGTTACATACTTGCTCTCCAGTTTGGCTTATTTTAATCACCAATGTTCTTACATGGTTCCTAAGATCGTCGGAGACAGTGGAGCAAGTGGAATCTGACAGTATACATAACTATCCAGTAAATAACCAGTAACCATCCAGGCTTGTTCACAATGTACACCTGTGAGACAAAAGGATCTATGAATATCTATGATATCACTATTGCAAAATATGACTAGCTCAAAACACATAACCGTACAAAAAATAATGATTCATTTGCAGCAGGAGGTGATCGGGCTCGGTTCCAAACAGTTTGATCATCCGAATCTGATAGTAATGGTTGGTAACTGGCAAAAGAAAAGAGCGCCTTTAAACTTTGAACACCTGGATTCAGTTGTTTAGGGTCACCCTTACTGCCTAGTTACTTATCTGAAAACTATTCATCATTTCACTACTTCAAGTTCATTTGTTGGTATTACCCCCCTGTGTAATTCTTACTCGGTATTCAATGCGTCAGGGCTTCCTACAATGGGGTGACCCTCAATTTGAAGCATGGGGAACCAATGGTGACCTGGTGTCCTTCATTTTAGAACACACTCCGTCATATAGCCCCAATTTCTTAGACTAGTTCAGTGGTAACGGTAAGTAACTACCGTAGGTGGACGATGAAATCAAACCCCTGCTGTATTTTTGCTGCCCCCGCGTCCTCAAATTTCAATGTTGAGTTTGGGTTGCGCGCTTGGGGCGGGTNCACCGCAAAAAAGCAACGACTGCAAAGAGCAATGACTGCAAAGAAAGATGACTGCAAGAAAACAATGATTGCAAGAAAGCAATGACTGCAACAAAGCAACGACTGCAAAGAACAGTCACTGCAAAGGGCAATTGTGCAAGGAAGTCTTGCGCAAATGCTTTGTTTTCACAACTTCAACTTGCAGGTTTTGACGGAAGTCTCGCATGAGGGCGTCGTTTTGAAACTTTAATTTGCAGCTAGATTATGGGGCAGCCAATAGTGGCACAAATCCCTGTGTTTTCATATTACCTAATTCCAAACTCTATTTCCTTTTCTATTACCTATTCTATTCCTATTCCTATTACCTAATTCCGATTTCCTGTGTTTTCTCAGGTAAACGGCGTTCAAGCGTTTGCAAAAAAAAGAAAAAAGTTATAGTTTCTTTTTTACGGTTTTGAATGGAGACAATGAGCAGACCCACTTTGACTGGCAAAACACAGGTAATCGGAATTAGGTNAAAAAAAGAAAAAAGTTATAGTTTCTTTTTTACGGTTTTGAATGGAGACAATGAGCAGACCCACTTTGACTGGCAAAACACAGGTAATCGGAATTAGGTAATAGGAATAGGTAATAGAATAGGTAATAGAAAAGGAAATAGAGTTTGGAATTAGGTAATACGAAAACACAGGGATTTGCGCACT
>BGPT01001933.1:25039-67457 GCA_003297045.1 Symbiodinium sp. clade C Y103
ACCGTAGGTGGACGATGAAATCAAACCCCTGCTGTATTTTTGCTGCCCCCGCGTCCTCAAATTTCAATGTTGAGTTTGGGTTGCGCGCTTGGGGCGGGTGGACAAAAAAATCAAACCCTGAACACAGAGAATTCTACGCAGAGCTTTGTTCAACATTGAAATCTGGGGCGTGGGGTTTTACTTGGTAGACGTCCGTAGGGCTTGATTTTTTTGTCCATCTACTGTAGGTTATGACGGTTGTGACACAATATATACCACTTATGTCCGTTTATTTGTGTATATATATATATATTTATATATCATATAATCATATATAATTATGAATATGTCCCAGTTACTACCCAGTTGACTAGTCCCATGGCCCATGGAAGTACATTTGCTCCATTTCCCATGGTTTCTCCTTCTTGGAGGTGCCGATGGTTTGGCACCGTTCATGATGCTCAGCGATCTGCGCACACCCGAAGTGGGAAGCTGTGCGCGAGTCATCATGTACCTTCTGCGGAATCAGTTGCAAGAGGACTTTGTGGGAAGCCGGTAGCAAAAAGTTTGGGGAAGACTCTCCAACCCCTTTTCTTGGCTGGATTCAACTGATACCAACCAGAAACTGGGAAAAACTAGTGGTCAAAGGGAATGTAGCACAACTTGATGTTTTGCTGAAAAACGGAATATGACATTTGTACCGGTGTATTTCTATCAGTAGCATTTGTAAAAGCAGGTGCTTCCACCGATTGCCAATGCTGCTTCGAGAGAAAAGGAATATACTATAATATACTATATACATTTACATAAACCATTATAAACCCACCCAGCCAAAAAGGAAACAACAAAAACATCTGGCGGGATATCTTGGAATGGCAATGTCAATATTGGGTTTATGGTTGGCCACAAATGGATTTTCTAATGGGGGCTTTTCTAATGGGGGCTCTTATCATGCATGGTATCGAAGATCAGTTTTGCCGTTCCCAGGATCATTCTGATTGATCTATGTACCATTATGTACCCAAATTATTCTGAAACGAAGTTCACATACCACAACTATAAGGTGAACCCGCCCCCTGTTATGTTTGTTGCTTCATCAACCCCATGAATGCTATAGATGTGTCCTCGGTTTATATCCCCCATAAACCTTAGTCAACCAAGTTATCATCTCTGTGTTCACCAGGATCAACGCTCAATTGCTCGGGTTTAACAAACATAGACATGCTTTACCCTCTGGTAAACTAACATAACTATTGAACATGGCCACTTGTAGTGGATTTTCCCATTAAAGATGATGATTTTCCATAGTTATGTTAGTTTACCAGAGGGTATCCGGGGATGACAGTTTCATCATCCAGCCATACTCAAATGTTTCTATGATGGTTTGAGTGATGTTTCCAGCTATAAACCTCTATTTAGTTCCGGGAATTCCCAGCTAGCCATGTTTGATTGCCACACGGCAATGTTGCATGTTCATAAGCTGATATATGAGTGTCACACCAGTTATGATTGACTTCCCCAGTCAGAACTTCAATATGTTTTTTGCATCTTTGTCCCAACCCAGTTTGCAAGGCCCAAAATGCTATCGCGGGCCACACCCACAATACGCAAACTCGACTATTGCAGGGAATTGGAATGAATCAGATTATGATAGACCATGATTTGAGTGATGCGGTAAACCCAACAACAAAGCATCTCCTGAATCACCATGAATAATCCATCAATGGGTAGTATAAACCATCCCAAATTCCATCTTTATGGCATTGGCTTACCATCGTTCCACTCCCCTGATTCCACTCCCACTTTGGCGCAGCCGTCATTCCTGGACCAAGCTCCGGCATCGTTGGACAGTGGTGTCCCCGGTCACGTGACATGTTTGTTGGTTTGTAATCCCCACTAGTTCTATAACTAGTTCTATATTACCGTATAGTAATGTATAGTAATGAGAACATATATATATATATATATACACAGACCATAAACATCCATAAACGTAAATGATACCCTTGTTAAAGTTTTGAATCAAACATTAGTGTGACTTGTGGTTGTTTCATCAACATAAACCCTGCAGTTATATGAATTCACTAGACCAACTAAGCTAACTCACATTGCGCGGCACCACCGGCAGCATGCAGGACATTTGCCTCTATGACCCTTACGATGTGGTGAACGATTTGTACAACTTCAGGCAAGAAATGGCAGGCAAGAACGACGCAGAGATACCCTCTGGACTCTGGCAATCATCCGTGGCTGGGAAATCCCCGAACTCCATTGAGAATTTCATGGGAAAGTCAAGTATAAACAGGGGATTCACCATTGCCACGGGTGATTACCAGAGGGTATCACCGCTGTGATCATGTGTTTTCTACATGGGAGTTGAACCACACGACCACGAAGTTTTGCATGGTTTCGGATTCTGTGGACCTAGGATGAAAGGATTGAAAAGAAACTAAATAACACATTCTATGTGTGATGAGATACAATTACTGTAAGGACTGTAAATACAAATATGACATATTATATATATATATATGGATAGATAGATAGATAGATTTATGTCCTGCTATACAAGCTAACTCCTGTAAACCTGGATTTTTTAAAAATTGCGACAAAAAAGCGAAAAAAAAGCGATTTGAAAAAGCAAAAAAAAAAAGCGATAAAAAGCGACAAAAAAGCAAAAAAAAAAAAGCGAAAAAAAAGCAAAAAAAAAAGCGAAAAAAACGCGAAAAAAAAGCGATTGGGAATGCAGCAGAAGTAGAAAGTTGCAAAAACTGAGGAAAAATGCAAAAAAAAGCAAAAAAAAAAAAAACGCGAAAAAAAAGCGATTGGGAATGCAAAACACGAAGAATTGCCGAGTTTTGGTTCCTGATTGCTTTTTTTTTGCTTTTTTATTGCATTTTTTTTGCTTTTTTTTCGTTTTTTTTTTCAATCGCTTTTTTTTCGCTTTTTTCAAAATTGCTAAATCGCTTTGTTTTCGCTTTTTTTAAAAAACTTGAGCTTTCCAGAATTAGCTTGGTAGGGGCAACATAAAGATAGATAGATACATAGTAACACCAAAAGAGGATACACCGGGTTAAAATAATGGAAAAATCCAAATCCACATTTTCTAGACGCAATGGTCATGTAAAAGAATATCGTGCAGACCGGTTTATCCATACGCAGCCTCAGATCATACCGTTGAACCGAAAACACCTTACCCTAAAGACTTCTTGCCCAGGTGGGAACGCATGGAATGAATCATGTATTGCACTGCACATCAGAATATCAGAATAAGATGTTTCTACACCAGATAAATATGCTATATGTGAGGCTCATTTTGCCTCAGATTCTTGCCTTCTGCATCATTTCAATCTAATTCATGATTAAATTTCAAGACCAGAGATGTTGGTCATTTTGTGGCACCACCCCCGCAATCATCCAATGTGAGGCCACTTGAGTATTGAAACCATGGTTTTGATGCCCTCCAGCCGCCACACCAGCCATGCACCAGCCTGGCTTCGCAGGAGCTGTCGCTATCCTTGTGCTTCTGACTCAAGGCCCCCCGCGCTATCCAGTAGCGGCTCCTAGCTGCGGATGTATCCACATAGTTGTCATGGAGGACCAAGGAGATACGAATTGAGTTTCCCCCAAATGATAGATGGTTGTGTCTGAAAATAGGGTACACCCCCCAAAAAACGCCATTTCAGTTCGGACAAAAATATGATCAACCATTGGATTTTAGGGTACCCTATTTTCAGACCGACCCAGATAGACGGTGATAGACTTTCAAAACAAGTCTATCAAAATACCTATAGTACCAACGAACATGAATTGTGGACCCTAGTGTGTTGGTGTGTTTACCAGCTTTTACAGAGGTATTTTGAGGGTCAACGTATCCATACCCACAACATCTGCATGTTTCGGCACAATGTGTTGAGCTAAGTCGCCCCAAATGGTTGACATTTCAGGTGTGTCAATTGGGTTTGAAATGGCTATTCCAGTAGTTTATTGGTCGTTTATGGTTTCATGGGAAAAATACGGAAAAATGATTGTCAACGGTCAGGTTATTGGTGCAAAACACCCCTAAATGTTCAGATAAAGCCAATTGGAACGATCTGTCCGGATTTGTTTCTTATTGTCGAAATATGGACAATGGATTGATCAAATACCCTTGTTGCCATGGTTTTATTTGGAGTGGTTGGGGTGGTACTGCTTTAATAGCAGATCATCAGATTTTGCGGGTAACTTGACCCATGTTTATGAATTCGGGGTCGGCTTTAGATACCCAGATGATCCGTGTGTGGTATACTGCCTTCATTCCGAGTCATTTCACCATAGACACTAGTTCTACTAGTGAACTAAGCCAACTCAGAGAACATTCACTGGGGCAGCATCCTGTATCCATGACTATCTAGTGGATTTTCCCAGAATTCTTAGTTGCTGTACATCCCCGTGATTTTTCCATCTTGGCAAATTCCATCAACCAACTTTAATATCCCAAGTACATCCCAACTGCACCACCATGAACTGGTTTTCACATGTTGCATCATTCCCAGCTTTTCATGCAATAAATATCCCTTGCATTTCTTACGGTCGCCGGGTCGAAAAACCATAGTTACAACATGTTACATTCCATTTATAGGAGAAGCCATTCGGAGGACTATCACCAGGTTCATCACTTTCATACTTTCCTTTGCTAATCACCCATTTCTTATCCTCCAAAATCCAGCATTTAGCGTGGTTTTTTCCAGCCTTTTGACACCTCCCATTGGGGATGTCCGGAAGCCCGTGGCCGTTCCGCCCGTGGCGGAAGCCCGTGGCCAGGGATGCTGCAAGACGTGTGTTTCGCGGGGATCATGGCAGCGTGTCCTGACACCTGTCGTGAGGGCTTGGTGCCCATCCGCGCGGACGAGTTCTTCGTTTACCCAGACCCAGGTGCCTGCCGTGGGGTCCGATGGAGAAGGAGAAGCAAACAACGGGGGGAAACATGTGGGATGAACATGGAGGAATTATCATCAATTCCTGTTTATTTACATATATATATATACATATATACATATATATATATATATATATTCATTTCGAATTTACTGTAAAGATGTTGTGTAAGTGTTTGTTGGTTAGAAGGGGAACAACAATTGCTGACATCTCTATACATCTGGACATGTGTTTCAGTTGTTTTGCCAGGGTGCACGATCACTATCACTTTCACCGCATGGTGATTGGCTGGTGGTTTCAAATGTCAATGTTCCATTTGTATTGTGAACCCTGTACAATGAGGTTTAGTCCTGATCATGTTTATTCATATCATGCAGCTCGGATGGTCGTCATCATCATTATCATCATCATCATCATCATCATCATCATCATCATCATCATCATCATCACTATGGTCCTTCTAATCCTGGTGATGGTGGCGAATATGCAAAGTATGCAGAGGCGTCCAGCCGGTTTGCTTCGCACGGACCAGGTTTTTGGGAGAATCTGGCTGACTCTTGGTAGCGTTTTGATCCGGGGTGCTGGCTAGCGGTGTCTTTTGTTCGGGGATGACCACTGGGATCGATGAAGATGCCTTGGGGATGAGGGGCTCTTTTGACGATCAACTGGTTGACTTTTCGAACCACTGAGGACCTAAGGTCTGTCCGCCCATAAAAGCCCATAGGTCAATTTAGGCTGTTTCGATGTCCCAAAGCCAACCTTTTTGCCCCCATCACAGTTGGGAATGCCTTCAAGAACATCCGGACACATGTGGTATAGAGACCTGAGTTTGGTAGACACCAGAATATGTCCAGATCAAACCGAACATGCCGCATCTTGCTTTTCGGAGTAGTGGCACCCTAGCAAATGGCAAGGAGATTGAGGAAAACCGAGGATGTTGGAGGAGGATGGAGGTGCTAAAAGGCATGAATCACGACCAATTTGGGGTCAAAAAATCATGGTTTGAATTGTAAATGGTCCCATCAGTTTCAATTTATTGAATCAGTCCGGGCTGTCATTGTGATCCTGCGGCAACTAGATGAGCCCCATTACAACATACTCCTGTTGGTTGGCCATTATAGTGGCTTTATGTGGCTTTACAAGTTGGTTTATTGAAGAGCATTGCAACCCATAAGAGTATCAGGCAAGAAGGCCCCTCTGCAGTTGTAAGTTGGTTCATGAAGCCATCTCACTATACAAAATCCAATTGTTTACCTAGTTATAAACCAACTTACCTTTGAATAAATCACACATCAATCCCTTGTTTTGCTGGTTAAATATCCATGTTCCAACGAATAAATCTCCACTTTCTGCCGTTTTCCATGGCTCCCATGGCGCCAGGAAGGCAAGGTCTTCGAAGGCCAGACGCTCGCAGAGATGGAGACGGATTTCGAAGGGGTCCGAGCCGCCTATGCCAAGCTTTTCAACGTCCTGGCGCTGAAGTTTAGCCAACACGGCAGCTGGGCAATGCGGGGACAAGACCATCACTATGTATATATATATATATATCGCACACTATCATATATATATATATAAACACATATTATAATATACCTTATATACACGTTGTTGTTGTTGTTGTTGTTGTTGTTGTTGTTGTTGTTCTTGTTCTTGTTCTTGTTCTTGTTCTTGTTCTTGTTCTTGTTCTTGTTGGTTGTTTCTATTATACCTATGTTATCAATGAATACAGTATCATTGTATGTATATGTATATATATATATACCCAGTGATTCCAAAGGACATTTCTGCCATAGTCGTTCGCTACTAGGCTATACTGGGTTTTGGGAGGCTATACCAGGATTTCAGCTATCATGGTCTGACCTGATTTCCTGTAACGGTCGTTCGTCTCATGAACCTCGGTTCCAATATAGTCGTTCTCTACACTGAACCTTGGTCCCGGTGTAGTCCTTTACACCTCCCTTTTGTCCCTCAAATGGATCTTAACCACCCAACACGCATTTTGGACATTCTTTTCTTTGGTTCTGTTTGAGGCTGTGTTTCAGAAAANTCCCTTTTGTCCCTCAAATGGATCTTAACCACCCAACACGCATTTTGGACATTCTTTTCTTTGGTTCTGTTTGAGGCTGTGTTTCAGAAAACGTTTCTTGGCTTGCGCATTTAGCCTTATTGGGCAAGCAAGTCCAAAAACAATTGCTCATTATATACTGCATTGATTTAAAGAAAAGAAACAGAAAGGCAACCAAAACCCCAACCAGAACGAGAAAAAAACAAACAAACAAAACAAATATTTGATTAGTATCTTCCCAATCTTTCTCTTCAAAGCTAATGCCCGGAACTTTAATTTTCAGCACCCCTGTTCACGTTTTGTAACGTCCGTTCCACGTTCTGTAACGTCCGTTCCACGTCCTGTAACGTCCATTCCACTTCCTGTAACGTCCGTTCCACGAGTTGTCCACGGTTTGTCCACGGTCCCAACCGTTTTCATTTTTTGTTTTTTTGTTCCAATGTGGGTCGGTTTTCTCCTGAAACAACTTTAAGTCCAGTTCAGTGTACGCCCAAGCACCAAGGAAAAACACAGATTGCAGGTTCACCACTGTCACCACTGCCCACTAGAATTACTAGATTTTGCATGAATTTGCTAGATGCTGATTTAATGGTGGCTTACTGGGCCAACATGATTTCCCTCAATACATCCCCAAATCCAATCCCGGAATTTTCATATGGGCCTTATGAGCCCATTTGTGCTTGATCTGTATGTACCCTATTAGCCTTATGGGCCAGTTTCCTGGTATAGTCGTTCGATGTAGTTTTGTGAAATCCCCGTATAGTCGTTCATCTTCTGAACCTCGGTTCCAGTACATTCGAGCCGCTGTTCCCAGTACGTTCGAGCAAAACCCCGGTATGTTCGAGCAATCCTGTAACGTCCTAGGCTATACCAGAAACGGTCGAGGAAGCATAGGGTATATATATATATATATGCACATAAGTAAGAGACAAATACCAGGACTTGTGTGACTCGCCCCAGTGTTCGAGAATAGAGATGACCGCCCAGCAAGTGTCAAGATGCAGATGGCTTTGAAAGTTAACCACCCTGGCAAATGGTTTGGATGTAAAGGAGGGTACCTAACCTGTTTGCGATGTGTATCCAACACGAGGTGCGCCATGTTTTCTTTATATTCATCAACATTTACCTTACATAAACATGACCCATTTATGGAGGAGAATATACGAGCACCGTCTATTCGCATGTGGGAATCCCCGTATAGCTACGAAGACTCCCCTTTTGAAGTTGTGGAACTTTAGATACTTATAAGCAAGTTACAAAAGTTAATGGAACTTATGTTGTAGAGGGTACATGAACTTATCTTAACTTAAGTAAAGTTACATGAAGTTACATTTTTCGTACATAGAAGTTACATGAAGTTACATTTTTCGTCGAAAGAAATTACAAAATCCATGTTTTTCTAGCATATCGAGTGCAAACTTTTTTAAATATATACCTTTATTTTTTTTGAATTTATGGATTTATGTGTCTTTTATGTTTTTGATGTTGAAATGAAATATGGTATATAATGCAATGTCATTGTTGTCTTTTTGCTAAAATAATATTTCTTTTTAATTATGTTATTTGGATTTGTACATCATATAACATATGTTTGTTATGGAATGATATGGATGGAATGAAATGCATGATCATGTATAATGATTTATTTTGTATTCCAATTGAGGTTTCAGATTAAATATCATATCACATATTCTATGTTTGTAAGAATAAACTGAAAGCACTTGATCCGCTAAAAATGTAACGGATCATATATAAATATATTGTTGATTGTACATTGTTGATTGTATTGCCTCTTGATATATATATATATGTAAATTAACATATCATTTGCATTGCTTTTACAATCGCATGGTATTAATCATGGTTTAGTTTTTTAGAAGATAAATATAAATTATCAAGTACTTATTCTTTGTTTTTTTTCTTCTTGTGTTTCGCCCGCCTCGGGATGCATCTAATTTATACCTAATCTTAAAAAAAGATCGAAACAAATATGCTTGGAAGTAGACAAAATATTTCGAAAACAAAAACTATCTCAAAAGTCTAACCAATTTTTTGTTTAAAAAAGACAAAATATCAAACCAATAACAAAAAAACTCTAATATAAATAGTATATAAAAGTTGTTAAAAAGAGAAATAACATGTATAAAAGGGAAAAAATGCAAAACATTTTAACCAAGGGTTTGGCAATTATTTAAATTACTTTTTCATACAACAGGTAAAAACAAAGAGAAGTTTGAACATCTCAGGATAATTCAGAAATATATTTCGAACTTAATTGGGCAAAATGCAGAAAGGTACAGAAACAATCAAAAATATATTTCCTTGAATTAGAATATGGGTATGTCTCAAAATGAGGTGCCCTTTTTGATACAAAAGTACCCTTAAATTAGGGTACTTTTGTATCAAAAAGGGCACCTCATTTTGAGACATACCCATATAGGCAGAAAAATTCAGAACAACCAAGAAAACTCCAGAGATCTGATGGAAACCAAACTTAGAAATGCTCAGGAAAGTGAAGAAATGTTCATATAAATTAAAACTGAACTGTAAAAATATACAAATAACGCAGTAAAATTCAGAGAAATTAAGAAATATTATTTTATTTGAATTTAGAAAAGTTAAGATAAGTCCAGATAAGTGAAGATACCTACTTGAATTGAAATTGCAGAAGGTTCAAAAGAATTTCAGACATGTAACTGAACTAACTTGCCAAAGATTCAGAGAAGTCTAGAAAAGTTTATTAATATCATTCAAGCTAAATTCCAAAAACGTTCAGAATACTTCAGAAACATAATTGAAATAAAATTCTTAAAAGTTCAAAAAAAATAGAAATTCAATTATATTTGAATAAGAGAAATCATATAAATTCAGAAATTTGCAGAAAAGATCATAAGTTTACTTGAAATGCAATTGAGAAAGATTTAGAAAAGTTCAGAAATTTCAGAAACCTATCTGAAATTAAATTAAAGAAAAGATCAGAAGAGTTCAGAAATTTAATTGAAATGTAGTTGAGAAAAGTTCAGAAAAGTTCAGAAATTTAATCGAAATGCAATTGAGAAAAGTTCAGAAAAATTCAAAAAAGTTCAGAAATCTAATTGAAATACAATTGAGAAAAGTTCAGAAAAGTTCAGAAAAGTTCAGAAATCTAAGTGAAATACAATTGAGAAAAGTTCAGAAATAGAATTGAAATGCAATCGAGAAAAGTTCAGAAAAGTTCAGAAATCTAATTGAAATATAATTGGGAAAAGTTCAGAAAAGTTCAGAAATAGAATTGAAATGCAATTGAGAAAAGTTCAGAAAAGTTCAGAAATCTAATTGAAATGCAATTGAGAAAAGTTCAGAAAAATTCAGAAAAGTTCATAAACCTAACTAAAATTAAATTGAAAAAGTTCAGAAATGTTCAGAAAATTTCAGAAATCCAATTGAAATGCAATTGTGGAAAGTTCAGAAAAGTTCAGAAACCTAATTGAAATTAAATTGAAAAAAGTTCAGAAATTTTCAGAAAAAAATGAGGCAGAATAGCAAGATTTTTATGTGAATTTTATTTAAAAAAATAAATTTGATAAGACAAATATAAAATCAAACATAATTTCTATGGAATCTAATCTATATTTTTAGAATACCGATATTTAAATATTTTTGAAATCGTGTAAAATTAACTTGAAGTTTGATAAACATATTGTTTCAAGTTTGGGTTTGCTTAAATTAAATATCAATGAAAAAATATTAATTTTGGTGGTTGTGGATTTTGATATCATATACTATTATTTGTGTACAATATAAATAATACCAAATATAATTCAATATCATAATCTTAGGTTTGTATCTATCCAGGATCCCTATGGGATTTCTATAGGATCCCTATGGGATTTCTATGGGATTTGAATAGGATTTCTTTGCGGTTCCTATGGGATTTCTATAGGATCCCTATGGGATTTCTATGGAACTTCTATAGGGTTCCGATAAGATTTCTACAAGATGTCTATGGGATTATATCGGATTTCTGTCGGGTNTAGGATCCCTATGGGATTTCTATGGAACTTCTATAGGGTTCCGATAAGATTTCTACAAGATGTCTATGGGATTATATCGGATTTCTGTCGGGTTTCTATAGCATTTCTAGGCTTTCCATGGGAGTTCCATGCAATTTCTATGCGATTCCTATAAGACTTCTATGGGATTCCTATAGGATTCCTATAGGGTTTCTATGGGATTTCTATGAGACTTCTATAAGGTTTCTATAGGCCCTCTAGGGACTTTCTAAAGGATTTGTAGAGGATTTCTATAGGGGTTTCTATGGGCTGTGCAATCACGGCTCAGTCTTGCAGTCTTGGTTCAAACCAATTTTTTGGTTATGTTCTTTAAAAAAATGTTTTCCCAAATGATCAATTTCCTTATCAAAACCCCTTCAAAAAACATCACTTTGAGAAGCTCACAAAGGGTACCCCCCATGAGCCCATGTCCCCACCAAATAATAGGCAGAGTCCCCCCTCAATTAATCAACAACCTTGGCCCTTTGATATTTTTTTGTTGAAAGGAAAAACAATTGAAAGTAGATACCAATTAAACTCCCTACTTAAGTTCATGATCCTGATTTCTAATTATACGATTTCTATGGGATTTCTCTGGGTTTTCTTTGCGGTTCCTATAGGATTTCTAATTGAAAGTAAATGGATTTCAATTGAAATCCTTGCTTCTCCTTTAGATTTAAAAGAAAACCAAATGACTTCAGTAAAGTGTACAACCAAATTATGCAACATGTTTTTCAAAGAGCAGTGCAGTTCTGCAACAAAAGTGTTATTGAGAGTGCAACATTGTTCTCAAGTGGTCCTTCAACATGTGCAAAAACCTCTGTGAATACTGCAGACCATTCCTTTGAACAATGAAAGGGGTCCTGAAGACAAAAAAGTCTTGGGCTACGCGCGCGCGCCAAAAAGGTGCCAAAATGAACTTTTCTTTGGCGCGCGCACGCACGGCGCGCGCGCGCGCAGCCCAGGACTGTTTTATTTGAGGACCCCTTTCACCCCGAGGGCCCCTTTCAAAAAACAAAGATTTGGCAACTAGTCCAGATACTAAAGTAGTTGGGATTTTTTTTTTTTGGTTTTCTTTGTTTTTTTGGTTTTGCGAGCATCGAAGTAGGCAAAAGGTAGACAAATGCCCATAGTGTAGGCAATTCTTGAGACAATCGAAGCAGGCAAAAACCCAAATTGTGGGCAATTGACAAGCTTTAAACACCCAAAGTGGTTCATCTTCCTTAATTACAAAGGATGTTGTGAACACAAAAAGAACAGTACATAACACTCCAAAAATATCACCAACATGTTGTTTTTAGCGCTCACAACACCCCTTTCTGCAAAAAAAATCTTTGTGCAGCTATTCTGTGCAAACCATTGCAAGCTGATGTCTTTGTAGATGGCACTTATCAGTGCAAGCCATTTCAATATCATACGTTTGCAAATGCCGCTTACATCATTGCTCTTTTCAAACATTATGCATGTGACATGTTTCCCAAATAATATATTTCAAACCTATTCTTGTCACTTTTTTCTGGCCTCCTGCTTTAATTCTTTTGCATGTTTTCTGCTATATACATTTGTATACATAACCGTTGTTTGTCGTTTCTCATCCTATTGGTTTCTTCGTTTTTTCTATTCTTTAAAATATAACATAACTTACTACATCTGTGAAAAAAACAACTTAAACTTATGAAACCTTATCTTAACTTATGTTGACTTAAGTAAACTTATCTTAACTTACAACTTAGGCTCTCTAAGTTCCTTAACTCCTTATAGACACTTATAAGTTCCGCCTATGCTATAAGTGAAGTTATAACTAACTTAACATAAATATATTATACATATTTTATAAGCAAGTCATAAGTTGTGTAACTATCTAAAGTTCCACAACTTCAAAAGGGGAGTCTTCGTATTCGCGGGTCACTCAGGCAGCGAACACATCCAGAAGACAGAGATCGCGATGATCGGAGCACGTTTGAAGCCCATGTTGCTGGGTAAACAGCCGGGTGAATGGGCGAAACTTCATGAAATCTCATGAAGTTCATGGGAAATTGTTCTTGGGGGTGTAGTGAACTGGTGAACCAGATTATTTCGCCATAAAAAAAAGGGGGAATTGGGGAAGCGTATTTTAGCTCATGTTGGGGTCAACATGGTTGTACCCGTAAAGACCACCCCAACAGCACCCCACCCTTTGCTAAAGATGCGGAATGGTTCATGTTCAGCTAAAAGCTATCTAAGTTCATCCAAGATTCCAAATACTTAGACCTGATGCATCCCGATTTTTATTGCTTATGTAAAAAATCCCTGTGTAGATCTCGGCAGCATATGTTGGTTTCATGATTACATCATGTCCAATGCACATGTTTAACTGGTATAAGCCCACCATCTTACAAGATCAAATCATGCCCAAATCCTCCATTTCTTGTTTGTAAACTTCAAGTTTTGGCCAAATCTCAACAAAACTGATGGCTATAACTCCCATTTGTTTTTCTATTTTTCTGGTAGGTCAATTCAAAATTCCATCGTTTTTCCCATGTTTGGTGGGTGAAATCCTCACGGCAAACTTTCCAGGTTGTCGGCCAACCAGCCGCCTGCAACGAGCACCCGGGTGACTCGAGCTCATAGAGATGGCCAGGGCTGATTTTCATGGGATTTTTCATGGATTTTTGATGGAGATGTTAATAGGATTTATGATTTATGGCTATTCTAATGGGATTTTAAAGGGAGTTTAAAGGAATGATAAGGAATGTGAATAGTGTTTTAATGAATTTTCATGGATATCATGAGGAATTTGGGCTTATTTTAGTTGGGATTTAAAACAATCACCTACTTAGATGGGCCATGGCATTAGTCGATTAGTTCGCTGGTTAGCAAGTGGGATAATAACTGGGTATATTTTGGTTATTTTTGGTTAAACTGGTTATACTCAGCTACTAGCCAGTCAATAAGAAGCCTGTGAGGCGGTGCCCCTGATCACGTGAAATGTTTGTTGGTTTGTGTTAACCCTCAAAAAATCTTTGCTAAGGGTGTTTACATTCCCCATTTTGCGGTGTTTTTTCTTTGATTTAATGCCCGCAAAAGGTGGCGGTGTTTGCAAAGATTAGTTACTGCGATTGCTGCCTGTTCAGACCCGCAAAATGCTGATTATCTTGGGGATCTGAAGCCATCCAATTTGTTGAGGTCTAATCCTTACTAATTAAGCAGTTCTATGTATACATATCATCCCAGTTGAACAGATACTCAACACATTCATTATGCTGTAATATGCTGTATATTTAATGATTTAATATTCATGTTTGCTCCAAAAATCGTGACCCAGTTATGCATAAACAAGCCATCAATATGGATGGAGGTATACACTACATTAGTCACCCATGAGTTCACATCTACCAGATACTCACCACATGCATCACTGTGTGATTCATCACTGATACTGTGGAAGAAATCCTGCACCAGTCGGTAGATGGGCAAAATCCCGGCACTCTCCCCTCATTTACAGTGTTCCAAAGTTACCAATAGTTACCAACTGGTGCAGGATTTCGTCCCTCCACAGTATGGTCACTACTTGGTGGCTCATCCCAGGAATCCTAGATTATAATCTCAGTGAAGATCAGTGAATGAAAAATGCCACTACTTATCATGAATTAAGTGCGGTTAAAACCCACTTACGATTCCTAGCGTGAGCCATATACGACTTAGATGGGCCATGGGATTGGCACTGGTTATCCCATGCCCATCAGACAACCGCGAAACTGGGGCAGATCCATTGACAGATCTTACCCGCTTTACCGAGTTGGGCAGTAAATCTTCCACCAGCACGACGATGTTGGCGCCACCCGACTTGGATCTGCCCGCAGAGCGGGCTGCAGATCAGGACGCCCGCCAACGGTGTGATTTTGGGTGCTGCGGTGAAACTTTGGCTGGAACTTACCCTGGGGTACACTAACATAGATGTGGAAAACCCACGGTTTCCCTAGGAACATGATCTACACATCATGGGTTTTCCACATCGAACTGTTATGAACTGTTAATTTGCCGGTACCAATCAGAAACCAAAAAAAATCCGCAGGAGAACCAATCTGGCTGCTGGTTTTGAACAGCCACAAGGTGGCGCCCCCAAAACGGTATGCGCGTTGGTTTGGGTGACCTCATCTACCGAACTAGTCATTTCTTTACCACAAGCCAAAGAGTGAATTCTTGGTGAAGTAAATCAACTTAGCTAACAACTGGATCTCCCCATCAGGATAGTTTCACCATGTTTAACCACCAGTTTTGATGCTTAAACCACATGGTTGCAAATTCGTGAGGTGAATTCCTACACACAATTTCTTGTGTTTTGTTCAGACTTGAAGAGTTGGCTGCATTCTTGACCGATGTCACTATCATGTTGAACTTTGGCTGAAAAAGCTCAGGTCCTGCAGTAGGCACTGGCTGTTTGCAACCCAAAATTCTCCGATGTAGGGGATCTCCAACATCCAATTGCAATTCTTGTAAGGTGGGAAAATTCTCCAATTCTGTGAATTCAGAACCCTTCAATTCAGATTCCTTTCACCATCACCATACCATGCGAACCAGCCCTGGACGTAGGACTCCCTGGAAGAGATGGCATCGGAGGGGCTCAAGCTGATGGTGCGCGAGGCTGAGTAGACCCCGGTTGGGATGGGTACTTCGATGTGCCATGGGCGGCCATGGGATTAGTCAACTGGTTAGTACTTAGTATCTACAACATGTTACAACCCATGAAAAATACCAACTATAGGAATATATCCCAGTTACTCATCAGTTAACTAATCCCATGGCCCATCGAAGTAATGGAATTTTAGCCATCATTTTGCTTGTCTACCTTCGGATTTGATATATTCGTCGTTGATCCCGTCCCCTCTGAAAAATTCTACAGGGAACGATGTTGGGAGCTTTCGGGCGGAGCTTCAGTTTTTCCGGAAACATCTGGAGCCATGAAGCTTCCAATAGGAACCATTGTATCAATGGATTGGTGAATGGGAAAATTGTTAACCGGAAAGCCCTAGATTTCATGGGAAAATCCCATGGGTTTCCGGTTAAGATTTTCTCTTAAACCAATCCAATGATTGTAGGAATAATTATGGAAATGCTATGGAAAAAATCATGAAAAAATAGGAACCAACATTAAGAATCAAACTTGATGTGATATCACATTCGAACTCAGCTCTGGTGATGAAAATTATCAACATGATGATAATCAGACTATCCACTATTATCAAGGAGTTGATGTTGTCACGACTGTCCGAAAAAATGATCTAAAGGGATGATCATGATGATCTGAAGAAGTATTGGAACCATTGCGATTAATGAATACCAGCCATGTTAATTCCATACCTTTTTAGTTTCACAACTACCCTCGGTAATCTCACATAACCATCGAACGTGGCCATAGTTATGGTATGTGATGGTTGATTTACCTATGCAAATGGTTGTTTTCCATAGCTATGTCACATGTTAGGTTACCAGATGGTAGAATTAATGATAACAGTTTCTCTTTTGAATGGGAATAAGAGAGTCATTTGGCTGGCCACCGGCCCCGTGCCGATTGACTCACACCTTGCTTTTCCACCATGTTTTTTTGGCCAAGTATCCAACTGGATAGTTGATAGGGATCATTTTCAAGTGCTGCAATGTTATAATATAACTAGTATATATAGGGTACTCCCTATTTTAACCTTCTTACTCTAAAGACCAAGAAGAGCTTCCTGAGGATGACTTCAATACTTGAAAATCCCATGACAACGTATTATCTTTCAACTATAGAAATGTCTCTCCCATGTTTGCAAGTACCATGGTTGACCCTCCCAAAAGTCACGGATGAATCACTCAGTCCTGATGCTTTCAAAGATATGGCTGGAGAATGGGGGATTGACCGCACAATGGCATTTTTCAAGCTGAAAAGGAACATATGGATACATATGGGAAAATATGGGAACATGATGATTCACCAATGGATTTGGAGGTGTCCCCGAAATTTTCAGACACCATTCAGGATGATTATCTGATCCCACTACACTAAGTTTTTCGCACATTTCGTGGGGCTCAACCACCAGTATCCATCAACCAGTTCGGTATGACATGGGGTTCCTTAAAAGATTGGGGAATTGAAACCCCACAGCAACAAGTCAAAAGGTTTCGAAATCCCAGGGCTTGGGGGGCTCCCCAATTGTCCGGGAAAAAACACCCCATGTGTTGGTGAAATGGGCCCTTCTGAATTAGACACTTCCCTAAAATCCATTTGTTGATTGGGATTCCATGTGTTTCATCAGTTTCATCCCCTTCAGATCCAACTATCCACCATCTCGTTTTGCTGCCAGGAGTTCTGACGCCCAGCTGGTCAAGCCAAACATGGGCAAAAAAAGCGGTGTGTTTGGGTTCAGCCTTGAACGCTTTAGCCAGATTCAGAATGTATTATGACTGCTTGGTATGCTCTGTGATGCCCTAGTTCGGAATTTCTAAATTGGTTTTACTCATATTTCAGTAGGGTTGTGGTGATGAAATAACATGCAAGAACTATAGTTAATTATAGTTAAATGGATTTCAATGGGATCATTAACCAGGCCGCGGCTTGGATATCATCAGCCAATAGGAAGAAACGGACAGCACCAGAGGGGCCTCATGGGGCATCAGGGTCAACTTTCGAGAAAGTTGAGAAAGCCTCTGGAGCAAGTTCGGAGTTTTGGGCGGTGGCTTTCCACACTGCCTATATGTTTTTGAGCTGCCATTTTTGCACAAACATAGTATGTGTGTAAAGATATGTTTGTTTTGTACAAGGTTTGGCCTCAATGTATATAAGTCGGTTTATAGTTTATAGATGGTTCTTATTGTGTGCATGTATATAAGCATACATGAATTATTAGTGGGCTGTATAATGGACCAACTTATAATTGGGGGCGCACCACATTGACCTCCTTGGCGGAACCACGACCTGCTGAGTTTCGAAAGAGCAGCAATGCTGTCCTCGGGAACCAGGGTCATTTCCCGTTTTTTTTCATTGGTAAACTATCTGACAAGAATTATATTCATGGCATCTTGGAAACTCACATAGCGAACTGGAAAATCACCATGTTTAAATTATATGTTTATATAATAAGTAAATCAACTATAAATGGGTCATGTTCAGTGGCTATCTTAGTTCACTGGTAAATGTAACATGTCAGACATCCGCAGACATCCGGTGATTTTTCGGCTCCAGGCACGGTGGTTTTAGGGTTTTAGCGGAGAATCCCACGGATCGTTGTTCTGGTTACGCCTTGAACTCAACGTTCACACCTCCGGATTCTTTGGTATCCCAAACGTTTATAATGAGTGGTTTTTCACACTCAGATATGGGGGTTTCCTAAAATGGAGGTACCCAAAAATGGATGGTTTATAATGGAAAATCCTATTAAAATGGATGATTTGGGGGTACCCCTATTTTAGGACACTAACCAGAAGAACGATTCGTGGTGCGATCCTCCATCGTCGCTATGTCACAGCAGCTTTCGGTGCGGCATGACGAATGACGTCACGTCGAAGATCGGTAGGATGCGATCGCTGCTGTTGGCGATTGCCATGATGGCCATGATGCCGATGGCGGATGCGCTGAAGGTCCTGATGATTCACAACACTGCAGAGGTTGACGCGGGTTGGAACGAAGCTCATCCTGAGAAGGTACATTAAACCCCCCAGCCAGCATAGCCCGGTCATACGCCAAAAGGTACGGTTCTGACGCAAAATGCTGCATTTTATTGGAAACCAGCAAATGATTATTGAAAACAAAAACAAGCAAAAAAAACACACGGAGAAAAAGAAAAACAAACTGAAAAAAGAAAACAAATTGCGCCAGAGTGCTTTTTATGCGTTTCTCTTTCGTATTTGTTGTTTTCTCCTCTCCAGACTCCCGAATCCCAAATCTGCATTGTTCCGGAAACAAAACAAACAAAATAAATAAATAAACAAAAAAAATACAGAAAATAAACAAATTGCGCCCGAGTGCTTTGTATTTGTTTTTTTGTTTTTTTTTGGTGGGGTTTTGTTTTGTTTGGTTTCTGTATTTGTTGTTTTTTATTTTGTTTTGTTTTTCATAATTTTCTATTTCCCAATGAATGCATGCCTCTCGACGTCATCATCATAGGGAAAGGCAAATAGTTTTTTGTGTGTTTTGAAGATATTTTCGATGTTCAAGTGCGAAATAGACATTCTGGTCACTTGTTTGGATGATTATGGATATATGATATATGATATATGATGATATATATATATATAATAAATATATATATATATACATAATTATATATATATGTGTGTTATTGATTATTATTATTATTAAAACTATTAAAACTTGTCATTTCCATAGCAATGTTCAATTACCAGATGCCAGAGGCTCACCCTACTTTGTTTGTTGAGGTTGGTCCGGGAGGATCCATTGACCATGGGATTAGTAAACTGTGATTCGTAACTGACCTTTTGATGGGTCAAACAACTTAATAAATATGTATAACCTATAAGAGTTACTGATGGACTTTATAAATAGTTATAAATAACATTAAATAACCTATAAGTTACTAACCACAAACAACAACAAAATCCCCCGGCCTGTCAAAGTGCGAATGGGATTCAGTAGCTCAGATCAGCGGCACAGAGGAGAGTTTTCTCGACTTTTGGGTGCCTTATTTGGATGAGCTCTCACTGGATTTGGGCTTTGATGTCAGCCTTTGCGAAGATGATTTGTCCAATGTCACGGCGGATCCGGTGCCGAAATGTTTTGCAGATACCACGGATGTGGAAGCTCGGCTGAATGTGATGGCAATGTGCAAAGTGTGGAAAGAGGAGACTTTAAGGAGTTTTCATGTGGAATTAAATGTGATTTCTGGATTTACAGATTCTGGTGATTTTCAGGAGTGGCAGCAATCAATCAGTACTCCTTTCACAGTCACGGCAAGTTTTTTTTCTTGTGTTGATCATTGTTGATCCCTTCCCCCGTCACATGAAATACACCCCCAAACGAAACCCTTGTGGAATGTATTGGATCTATTCGTGAATGGGGGTCCGAAACATTTGGCGCTGCTGGAGGGTATCATGGATGGAATTAATTAATCAATCAATGCTGTTGGATTCAGCTCCGTAATTTTCGCTGTAGGCGAGTGAGGGGACTGAACTGGTGAGATGTTTTTTTTTGCTGGAAGGGTGGAAGGATAAGGCACAATGGGTGTTGGATTCATCATCCTGAGGATTATAAATGTAGTATATGGATCTAGGTAAATGCAGGCATCCCAAGCACTACAAGGTGGTGCCCCAGTTCGGAATTACGGCTGCGAATGGGGATGTGTAAACCAACAAGCACCACTAGGGGGGTTGGGGGGAGCACGTTGTGGCTGCCAACATGAGTCACCAATCTATTTAAATCTACCTTCTGGTAATTGGATATAGTTATGGAAAATTACCATTCTCACAAGATAAATCCTGATAATTCATATGTAAATGGTGGAAAATCACCATTTTCACTAGGTAAATCCTCATGAAACACCTATAAGTGGTGGAAACTTACCATTTTTACTTTAGGCAAATCCATTTATCAACGGTCCATCTACCATAGCTATGTGCCCAACCCAACCGCATTTTTTTTCCGTTCAAGGATGTCATCGTGGTTGGCAGCTCCAAGTTGAATCAGGAAATCAAAGCGGCTGCAGAAGAGGCCAAGATTCCCAACATCCACTGCTCAGGCCAATGTGGGGAATGAAAAAAATTGAAGGATTCAGGGGTTGGAAAGATAACCAACAGGGCCATAAACAGGCAACAATATATATATATATATAGCATATATAGATACACTGTAGTTATATTTGTATGTATATATATATATAGTTTTAGTCTACATGGGTTTTTATATACCGATATATATATATATACACATATATACTCTATAACTTTAAATAGTTGTAATGTACAGTTTTGTGTATATATATATACATATATACATGATATATGGGTTTGTCTGAAAATGGAGCATATCTACAGACCAAATTGCCATGTTGATGTTGAGAAAATATGATTTTAGTTTACATCGGAATTTTGGCATAACCTATTTTCAGACAAACCCAGGTGTTCGGTGGGAACTTGATGGGCCATGTGAGTTTTGACCGAACACCAATTCCAGTGTATGTTCATTATATGTCCATTTACATTCCCATGGCATTCCATGGGACTTCTCCTTTCTACAATTACAGGCTGAAATACCAGTTACAAGTCAGGTAGTGAACGAAATTATGGAATGAAACACATTTAAAACCATATATAAATGTAGGTAAAACTCATATTTTGGGCCATATGTGTAATTTTGGTGGAGGTTGGAATTTAATGAAACCTGGCGGCCAGGTGCCGATCCGGCTGAGTGGAATGGGGTCATGCAGCCACATGCCTTCGGGATACAACTGCAACCTGGGCTGAGTGTTTTGAGCGGCGTGTTTGTGGTCGGAAAAGGGAAAATTATGACCAAAATCCACCAGACATTTTCGGCAAACTCACAAATCTCATGATTTTGTTGATGGTTTCATGATGTTTCACTCTTTGTTTGTTGTGTTTTACTCAAGTTTCAACCATGTTTTGGCGCATTAGATCAATCATTTACTTTCAGAACTGGTGGAATAAATCAACCAGGTGGAGAACCGACAACGACCCCTTTCTGGCGACCTCACAATTGAATGATGATTGGGATTGGGGTATCTATCGCAAAATGGCGAACCTTTTCAGGTTGTGTGAATTATGCTGATTTTTTTTGCCAGAACTATTCACCACAATATGCAGATCTATTCAGGATGGGCTGATAGTATGACTGATGAATATGATCCATTTCAGGACAATATTCTGATGATTCATGAGCAATAATTGTTCAGGTGGGTGAAAATACTGTAAAGTTTGAATACGGAATATATGGTGAATTACAATTTCAAGTTATAATTTTGATCATCATGCTTAAAATAAATCATCCTAGCATCCGGTAATAAAAGGAGGCAAATGAACACCCCCCATTTTAGTTCCATGATTTTCCCATCTAAACCTCCCTCTATATACGAGATTTTCCTTTGCAATCCTACTAATCCCTTTCCCCGTTAATATTACACCCCCCATAAACCATTGTCTAGTAGGGATGACATCACATGTTTACACAAATTTGGGATCATAGAATGGTTCTGTTTAATATGAATGGGGCAAGTGATTTATCATATCCATTCATATCCACGTCGATTTTTTTCGATGATATCCCGGATATCCCCATGAAATTGTTGGTTAAATTCAAATTCTCCATTTCTTTTTGGCTGGTCACATTGGTAATCATTTATATCTATAAATCAAAAATGGACGATTCCTAAATTAAAATCCCCATTGTTTCAATATTGTCCGATGATATCTCCATCATTTTACCAGCTCATCTTGATGCACCAAGGCCATGGACCTTTTATTCTAGGGACTTGATCCACCAGGCCGACATGAGATCCATGTTTTGGTTGGAAATGTTGAAGCGAAATAACCAACAATCATTGGATTGGTATATGGGGCAATTTGCAGGAAACCCCTATATTTCATAGGAAAATCTATGGTTTCCTGTAAATTGTTCCTTAACCCAATCCAATGAAACAAATGTGTGGATGGAACCAGCGAAGATGTGGATTTCAACAAAAAGATGGATGATTTAACATGAATTAGCTACTCAAAAATGGTACAGCAATTTAATTTAAGGCATTTAAAATGAGGATTTAATATGAGTTCATCACCAAACATGATTGATTTCCAAACGATTCTATGATGCCCACGGTCCACGGATCCCTTCTTGGTACCTACGGTTTGCTATTGAAAATGGCTTGTAAACAGTTTGCTGATGACTTGTGATGATAAAATGGTGATTTTACATGTCTTTTTTAACAATTCCCTATATGTTATATCATTTACCAGAGGGTACACCACAAATTGGTACCTATAAATTTCTATACAGAAAATGCCTTTTTTTGACACTCACAATTCTGCTTTGTTATTGCCCGAGTTTACCGCACTACAAAACATCATGAACCCTGGATAGAGACCCCAAATCAACCGTTTCAGTATCGTACTGCAAATCCTTGCAGCGAAAAGGAACATTCCTGCGATCTCTGCATCATTAAACCCATGGGTTCCATGTAAACCTCTACGAAATCCAACAGCTCCCATGTCTAGACCTTTGAAGCATCTTTAAGGTATATTGAATTGATATCTTGCCCTGTGGATCCAAATCCTTCTGAAAACAGCTAGCCCCCCCATCCTATCATTCTCCTTCCCATCACCATCCCATCATCTCAATTATATCCCAACTGATATCTCAATTCCTAGCCAACTCATATACCAGCTGTTTTTATTTTGTTATAATTAATCCTTGACGAAGTATCCATCTCAAAAAAGGTCATCCATGGTGCCCCCCGAAAGAACTCCCACAGAGGCGTCGTCATTGGGCTTGACCTCTTTGTTGCTGCTCCGGAGCTCAGAGACGCACTTCTCGCGCAGTGCTGCGGCTGCAGCGCTGGAGTGGAGTCGCAGCAGCGGCATGCGAGTCATTGGCCCCACGTGCCCAGTCAGCACGGGCACGTGTCGTACGTGGCTGAAGATAGCCATGTGACCCTAGGGGTTCTACGTTCCCAACCCGTTCGGAAAATGACCATCGTTGGTTTTTATAGGGGATAAGTGTCTCAGAAAATGGTTGTTGTTGAAGCGCAGGCAGAAGTTGTTCTCAATTCTGAGCTGTCAGGGCAAATTGGCGAATTGTCCCATTCCATCCACTGGTGAATCAGAACATCAAAATGTCCAGAGATTTGGTTATTCCAGGCTATCCCTCATTTTTGAACACACATAAAAAATCCATTATTCATTAGGTTAAATTGGTTAAGTCATCTAAATCTCCATTTTGGCTGCTTAAACCCCGATGTTGGCTGGTTATTTTTCCTTCATGCTGAACCGGTTTTCATAGTTTTGGGACATTTTCAGACCCCAGGTTGGCGTGGTGCAACACATGGTCCATTCAGACATCTAGCTGTTCGGTCCGTGACGGCCATTGCCGATGTGGCGAGCAAGCGGAATTGGACCAATTGGGCATGGACTACAACTTATTTTTACTGCCCAGTTTTTATGAAGTGAGTGACTTGGGCTGCATGTTTACAAGCAGAAATGGATATATGTTGTTGCAGTGTATAACATTGTAACTCTTGTTTCCTTTGATGCAAAAAAAAACAGTTGCAGTTGCAATGATTGCATGGTGTTGCATGGTCTTACCACAGGAATCGTGGCCTTTTGTTGGATCACTCTGGAACTTGTAATGAACTCATCCAAGGTGGGGCCTCCCGTCACGTGAAATGTGTGTGTTGGTTTCTGCTAGCCTATCTAGCGAACTTGTTCTTTCATCATATACCCAGTGAAATATCGGAGCACTGAGGCAAGTTAGCCAACCAAAATCAACGAGCAATCACCTAGAATAATCTTTGTTTTTAGATGTGTTTAGACTAGTAGGCGAAATGTCCATCAATGGGACAGCTCCGTTCCACGTCACCGTTTCTGTCCACCTCCAGGTGAGTCCTTGGTCGTCGGATCCGGATTTGACTCGGGTGGTACATATCTCTCGCCGGCATTAGTGGCCTTCGTGGAAGGAATTCTCGAGGACAGCAGAAGGAAAACGTGGTGAATTCTCAGCTGTTGAACGTGGCCTGGTGATAGGTGTTTCATGCTGTTTCTGGCGACTACCAACTGGTCATTTTTTTGTTATATATATATATATATACGTCAACTGTACGTCGCATCATTTCAAAGTTCAAAGGAGGACGCAACTCTTCAGAGAGTTTGTCTTCTGCCCTACCAAGTGCGTGTCGGTGGATCGTCAAGTTGGAATGCCAACTACGGTGAAGGGCATTGCAATCAGCTTCAGCTCTCAACAAATGGGTTTGTCTATATGTTTGTCTGAAAATGGGGTGTACCCCCCCAAATAGCCATACTTTAATAGCAATTTTCGTGGGGAGAATGATAAGAATCCATTGTAATAGACGGGGTACCCTCTGGTATTGCCTAACATAACTATGGAAAATCACCATTTTTAATGGGAAAATCCACTATAAATGGCCATTTTCAGTAGCTATGTTAGTTCACCAGAGGGTACCCTATTTTCAGACAAATCCAAATATATCATCCCACTGTGATCAGGACGTCAGAGCACAGGGGGCAGATCCTGAAGTGGTTTCTGGGCGGGGCTGATCATGCGGAACCTATATGGAGGTTTCCTAAGTCATGGGAGTACCCAAAAATGGATGGTTTCAAATGGAAAATCCGGATTGAAAATGGATGATTTGGGGGTACCCCTATTTTAGGAAACCTCCATATTAACAGAAGTCGTTAAATATCAGCAAACACAGTACATCAGTCTGTGTATCTAAATGCTTCCTGAGAATATATAGTACATTATAGTACTCTTAATTTCATTCCCCAAACACTCCCTTAGAAGGTACGCTGGGCGGATGATTTGGGTTGTTTGCTTCTTGCATGGGAGGAACATTTCTGATTTGACATGTAGATTGAGAGTATATCCAAGGGATTCCAAGGGTGTTTGCAGACGGGGGCTGAATCCTATCGGCCTCGATTCTGGGCATATATCATTATACATCTATCTTTTTTGACCTATCAGACACATTTTCCCATGTATATGACATTGACTTACAGCAGGCATTGACGTCGCTTAAGCAGCTGAAAAATGACGTGTTTGTTTTCCCACACGATGGAGGAAGAAGTTCCGAGCTGTGACAGTGATTGTCGGAAAACATGCCCTAAATTCCAATTTTCCACCAGAAAATCTCCACAAAGGTCTCGCTGGGAAAATCATATGCGATGTTTGAAAAACAAAATGGCCACCACTTAGACACCTTACTGGACGTCAGAGATGTCCAGTGAGCCAAGTTAGCCTACGGTAAACATAGAAAAAGATGTAGAAAACCTTTGGGGAGACAGGAGAAGGATCTACATTCATGGTGGCGAACAAAACCACGTCTATGTTCGTTTGCAGGAGGGTACCATTTGGATAGTCCTACGTGTTTGGATTGAGGATTAGTAAGGGGGAACTCAACCTGAATGAACCCTGACCAATCGACCAATCCCGGTTGTCAGGGGTTATGATTGGTTTATCATCAACCTGGGTTGCCTATCATATAGTAATTGATGCTCAGTAGTTAGTTATACTATTGCAGTCATTTACCAAGCCATGTTTGTTTACTGATGATACCCAGTACATCTATAAATATTCTTGGTACTGTATATATGTATAATTCGGAATGGGTGACTTGAGGTCATCTTTTCATGCGGGACGGACAGAAAACATCCCGCTTCAGTTTTTGGTGACCCCTGGGATTGTGACCAACTTTCTGCTGAGGTGGTGAACTTTGTCACGGCATCCAACCATGTTTTCAAAGCGATGCAAAGGCCGGGCTGATGCTGAAAGTTTTACTGAAAGACCACTTCGAGTGGAAAATCAGTTGGTCAAAGATATCGGTGAAAATGTGAATGGAACATGATGATCAACTACAGGATGTTCCCTTAAATTTTCAAATAGAAACTCTGAGTAGCATCCGTTTTCTTTGCTTTACATGTACAGTAGGCTGCGAGGGGGAGTATTTTCTGTTTTACCGTCATTTTCAGGTTCACAATGAGGTAGGTCCACCTCAAAAAACGGGGTTGGTGAAACTTCGATGAACTCCAAGTGCAGCGTTGGAAAACGCTACAGTATCATTGATCAGAGCATGTATGGGACTTGAAAACAAGTTCAGGGATTCGTTGCCCTTTGCAAGAACCTTGGATCATATTCGTCGTCTTGTGATCCAAACATGACTAGCTGACTAGCTGCTGTTTTTGTCCCTGCTGCGTGTGAATCCCTGACAGGAAAACCTTGTCCTACAAGATGTACTTCGCAGGAAATGATTTAGGTGTTGAGTTGCTTGGTCAGAAATTACGTTTCTGAACAGAATAAGTGTCAGATGGTCAGAATGTATGGGCTTTACATAGCTGGACTACTTAGTTGTTTCTCAAGTTTCTGTTGCCATCCATGCCATGAGTGCAATGCGTTTGTTATCAAGGTCCAAAAGTGAGTGATTGCGTCTCCAAGTGCCAATCCATGTTTTCCATGGGGCGACCATTCCTTCACATTTCATCCACCTCCCATGGGCCCTTGCACCATGGCTGATTTGGCATCACGGTCTGTTGCCACTCATGAATCATCCCTCTTGTTGCAGAGGTGCGCTTCTTTGACATCATTTGGTTCCAATCTCACTTTTTTTTCACAAAATTGCGCGAAGAGACTTCGTACCTATCCCAACAGCTCCCAACATCTCGCAACATCTCTCTGTCCTGGACCTTGGCCGTCTACGGTGAAACGATCAGCCTGACTTCACGACTTTCACAGCCGTGATGTTTTTAGGCCTTGTCTCATCTCAAGTCTCATTTTATCACAGCGATTTGTTGATTCTATTCCGATTGATTTGGGGGCCTCGGTACAGCTTGAAATCTCAGAGCTTTTCCATTTGTTTTTGGGTTCTTTTAGTTCTTTTACTGTAATCCATCCATTTAGTACTGGAATAAAACTAAAAGAGTTTTCTTACATTTGCTTACCACTTGTTCAGTCCAAATCCACATGAAAAGCACACAGTCCTAGCAAGTTCTTCCCTTCTTCAAAATCGGGATAGATATGATAAGATTAGGTCAGATGGCTTACACTTTAATAATTTAGCTATAGCTATTGAAAATTCTGATGGAAAACATAGCTATATCACCTATGAATCATCTATATTTTTTCATGTCTATTGCTGTACTAGTATATCATCATATATCATCATATATCATCTTATATCATCTTATGATTCCATAGAAACAATACATATTTCATCATATTTCATCAATTTTCATCACATGTTCATCATATATCTATCATTCTATCGTCATTTTCCAGTTGGCAAAGGTCGCTAAAAAAACTCCAACTGCGACTCAGCTCAGGTCCTATTGGAGTAATGGCACTTTGGCTGTGAGCTCTGCAGATGCCTTGTATCATCTCGGAGCAGGCGGAGCAGGGGATGGCCCGGATGGGAGCTTGGAGATTTTCTGTGGAATCTATGAATAGACATGCTTATAAAATCTTATAAATGTACTTAGATATTGTATACATATAGTATAGATCATAATGTAGGATGATGGGAATGTGATGGAATGTGTATTCTCGACATACGTGATTATATATTTGCATATTGTATGGAAATGAATTGATCTTTGGCGTATGAGGTTTCAAAAGCTGGCTCACAGTCAAGTGGTATCAAGCACCATACATGGAGACTTATTGGTTGTCTTTGGACATGAAATACACATATGATTCGATGAAAAAAATAAACAACTAGATTTCACTTGGAGTGTCAGTCGGGCAAACTAATTTCCCGAAACGGGTGGGCTGTGAAATGCGGCCCAAACTGGCAATATTCGAGAAATGAGGATCAGTCATCAAAGTTGGGATATCCACAAAATAGATATAATTCGTTATTTTTTGAAAAGTTTTTCATATAAAACTAGGGGATTTTCACAAGATGTGGCCATTCGACCATTCCGAGAGCGGTCGCAAGGCCCATGGCATCCTGAATCGGACTTCACGGATCCCTTCTTTGGGACCTCCCAACAGATGATTTCACGCGCCATGGCGATGGCGGTTTTTCCGTGGTGGGCCATGGGGGCCCAATATGGCGGTTTTGATATAGAAGTTCCGAGCACAACTGGGGGGAAACCCAAATCCTGTTGAATCCTATTCAAATCCTTTGTTCCATATATTTGATCAGATGATTTCATATTGTATTTTTAAAGTTATGTGAATGTATTGTTTTTTTTGGAAATAGCAGGGGACAATGAAATCCCAGTTGCCCACTCCTGTAACTCATGGAACATCCAAGGGAGATGCTGCAAAACTCTGTTGATGAAACCTTGTTGAAGAGTGGAGAGTGCAACCCCCCTTGCCCTCCGGCAATCACACATGGCTCACTGGACAGGGCTCGCTGGATAGTTCGCCATATCTATAAATATAATAATATAATATATATATATATACAGTATACAATAATATATTAGATTGTAGATGTTCCAACTATTTATCATGGGAAGTCTCCCATTTATAGTTCATGTTCCAGCTGTAAAACTCCATGTATAGATGGTTTTCTAATTCAAATTGCAATTTGTGGAGGATTTCCAAGTGCCATTGATATTGTTGTCCTTTTCGGAACCCCCATTTAGTTCAGGGATTCCCGGCCCGCCCACCGGCGTTTTTCCAACCGGAGCACTGAGGATATCAACAGCGTTTTGGTCGAGCACCTACAGCAGATGCCGCTGCATGTTTCTAGACCTTAGACATCCCCAACCTTGGATAGGTAGTTTAATCCTTTGTTTTGCTATAGGCTACAATTGAAAAAAAAACATAGTAAGCGGCAACAGTTTTTTTTTTTTTGTGGACTACCAAAGACTGACCATGTACAATTCAAGGAACAAATCATGATCTTTGAAAGAAAAGTATGGGCACGCCCCAGAAAACTTGTCCCCAATCACTTCTGCCATGAGTTGACATGGTTCACAACTGGCCAGGTTTCCATAATGATGGAGTGCTTCACTTTACCCAAAGAGGGCCATCCGTGTGGAATTCTGTTTGAGCTCATTTAAGTGTTGAGGTTCCATGTGCTGCCCAAGATCCTCCGTCCAGGTGTATATATATATATATATTATGTTGATTATCATGTTCGACAACATTCAACCATTCATGTATACACACATGAATATACCAGCTTGATCGATACTCTGGATAAAGTAAAATTCACATAGATATATGATGATATGTGTATATATATATATATATGATATATATATATATACATATGTGATATATATATATGTGATATATATATATATATGATATATATATATGTATATTATATACACATAATCCCTACAATTCCCTCCGTGTTGCTGAAATTCCTTTGGACACTTAAACCTTTCAAAAATTGGACGATTGAAGTACCAAGATTCATTCGTTGGTGCAAACTCAGCCCGCTGAAACATATTCTGTGGGATCATTGTCCACCCTATCCCAAGCAAATGTGGGCCTCCCCAATTACACGTGGGGTTGTAACCCATCTATCCATACATTCACGTGTTAGCCTGATGAAAGAAACTAACTTATGTCTATCACATTTTGATGATTAAATACCAATTTTCCCTCAATTTTGATGGTTTAATCCCCGTTTTTTATTGTGAAAACTCCACCTTTCCTTGTTTGATGGTAAAATCCCCATGTTTGTCGGTGAAATTATCATTGTCCCTTATTCGAATGATGATTAAAACATGTTTGAAATTCTCAAAAACTCATGTGCCAATGATAGATCTTGAGGAGCTTTCCTTGTAAGGCTCAAGTTATTGTAGGTGATGCCCTGCCTGAATATCCTCCCTATACGGTTTTTTAGGACCAAAAACCTAAGGTGTAGCTGCGGGCATTTCCTTAACCTATGGCCTGCAGCGCTACGGTCGCTCCTTGCTGAATTTGAGCACGGCCGAACGACGGCAGGAGATTCGTTTTGCGCTAGGCGCGGTGTTGAGTCATACAAATCATACAAAACTTGAACACCTTCACTGGATTGGTGTAAGGAAAAAATTACAGGAAACCCCTATATTTGTTGGGAAAATCCATGGTTTCCTGTAAGTTTTCCCATTAACCAATCCATTGACACCTATAAATGATGGCGAAAGCATCTTTGAACTAATGTCCCGTAAGAACAGTTCTATATATCTTTTTGAGGACCACATGGACCACAAAAAAGGTTCAGTTCTATACAGTGGTGTGTACCCTTCGGTAGTCATGAAACTCAATGGTCGTTTTTTTTGTGGAAAACCAATCTTCAACTGGGGGATTCTCCAGGATGCGCCATGTTGAATTTACCAGAGGGTGCTATTATTGGTAGTGGAGTTCCAGTTCAAAAGCTGGTAGCAATAGCCAGAGAGGTCATATTCCAACTTATGGTGGTTATTGATGATATAAGCCCAACTGCAAACCCAAGTACAAGTTATGGTCATGTGGGGGGGTGGCCTATCCCCAGCGTTGATGGTCCTGATTGTGGATAGGGAAAAATCATCCCGGAGTCGATTCGACCCTTGATTTTTGAAAGGATGGTTCCCAGCGAGTGATCCCTTGCAATCCCAAAGTTTAAACAGGTTTTTGGTTGCATACAATGTGGACCCGCACCAGTGATAGGTTTTATAAACCCCAGTATCTTTAGTTACAATTATCATACCCATAGTTAGATTGGACGTATGTTCACCAACTTAGCTATCATAAATTAAATCAACCATAATTCCCATGAAATGCCCCCAACTTTCTTGTTTAAATCATATTAAATCCCAATTGTTCTATGGGTTTTTGGCTATCCCTCGACCCCGGGGACCTGGGACACATCGTGAGGCCGTTTGGACGATGAGACCATCTTTGGCAAGATTCGCTTCAACCGCTTCAATCAGACGCCTGGTAGAGCGGGTTGGGGGAAGCCAACAGTCATAGTAAGTCGTATTTGTTGTTTTAACGATGGTTCTGTTGTTTGCCAACGCATTTGTTTGGAAAATTAGTTGGTTGTCAAGAATGTTGCAAATCGGAATCATGTAAGAAGTTGATGCTCTGTGAAATGTAGCTGGATATCGACATATTCCACTTTTATTCTGCTCTGTATGTTGGGGCTGTGGACCCCAGTGAATATGTCTGGATCCAAACTCCATGGACTTTCCACGGGATTCTCACCCATGCAACTGCCAGGGGCTTTGGCACAAGAAGTTGGGTGAGTGGAGTCTAGCAACAAATTATACCATATGATACGCATGACATCCCATGATATCCCATGGTACACGCTCCATGCTGGGCTCCGGAAGTTGCAAAACAAAGGGACCATCTAAATTCTTGAGAATGTCTCATGTTTTATATATATGTTTAACATGAACATCAAGAATTTGTTCAATAAACATTGGAAAAGCAATAGTCACCATGTTGAATATTCATCCAAACTTAAAATCAATGATCCTAGACACTCCAAATAGCCCCACAAATGGTAAAAGCAACATGTTTGAGAGTACAAATGGAGGGTCTCGTTTTCCAAGACAGCCAGCCTTGAATCGAGGAACATTGGAAGTAGCAGCACAACTTTGCAGGTTTTGGAAGATGGTCGTATCAGGTGCTGCTGGATGGATGAGTTCAGGGCTTGCAATCATAACCTTAAAGAGTTAGAACTGGTTTATCAGCTCATTGAAGTGATTTTTTGTTCACCTTAGTTACAGGAGTAACACAGACACACACACACATATATATATATATTATCTATATACTATGTGTACAAATATATGTATATATATATATATGTAGATGTATATATATATATATATGTAGATGTATATATATATATATTTATATGTATGTGTATAATATCATATATATAGAGAGATAATGTCATCAAATTGTTGGTCAGAGTTCCATGGTATCCCCATGATCTCCACCTCGGGGATGGCCAGCTCTGTTCCAGGCCGGTGCTGCCTTCCTCAAAGACGCGGCAAAGCTTGCGATTTCCGAGTCCCACCTGGGAGGTTCTTGGGAACTGGATGTGAAGGATCTTAATGGTGAATACCCTCCGGTAAACTAACAGTTTGCTATGGAAAATGGCCATAGAAATAGTTGATTTTCCCAATTAAAATGCTGATTTTCCATAGTTATGTTAGTTTATCAGAGGGTAATCCCATTTATTGATGGTTAATTGTTAATTATCCATTTCTCAAGCAGCAGAAGGTGGTTTAGTCTATATCTTATTTACTCAACAGAAAGCCTGGGGATATCTAGGTCAACCAACTGAATGGGTACTTGAATCCTTTAATCCATTAATTCAATGGGAATCTCTTGAAAACCAGCACTCAAATTATGTTTGTTGCAGGGTATCTAAGATTGGCAATGATATATTGATGGTGAAGATCCCCAAGATAATCGCTCGTATCAACATGTATCAACCATTTCGCTTGTTGCTTAGTTATATCTCGTAGTTCATTCAATTTTATTTGCAGTTACAATCCCTAAGTATATAGCCTCCGGTAATCAAACCTGGCGAATCCTGGAAAATCCACCATTTACTTCGATGATTGTTTCACTGAAACCATTTTACATAGGGAAGCGTTTACACAGACAACCACTTACACAGAAGAGTTTTTACACAGAAAAGCTCATGTTATTGAGACTGGTGTTGCCTTCCTCCTTCCCCAAGATGATAGAATGTTGCTTTTGGTTTTGTTGGAAGTACACATGTATTGCTGCAAATGCCACCAAAAAAACTCAACTTTCATTAAAAAAAAACCGTTTGAAAAAAAAAACAGCTGACAGCTACAAAACTCCATTTTTGGTGGCGATGTTCCATTGCCACGTTTGATTATCGGAGGGTAATGGGAAATTCATGCGTTTCAATGAATGAAACCACGTACAGTAATTAATTACACATTTTTTTAGTTCCAAATATAGCCAATCATTAGTTGGTGATTTTCTAATATGTTTGGTTCCACTGCTCACTTGACATTAATGTCAAACAGTGTCAAACAATATGTGTTTCGCAATAAACAATCGTAATTTTCCAGGCATGAAAGGTGAAATCATTGAGTTGCTGATGATGCGTCTATCGAAAGCTATCAACAGCAGCTACCATCCAATAGTCAAAAATGGCAATGGGACATCTCATGAAATCTCTATGAACGGAGGTGTGCATGGGAAAATCATGGAAGATAACAATCATCATGCACTGTTTGGAAAGATGAAAGTCTTGATTGCCATGTGTGTGCATGCTAAAGCAAAGTGGCATGTATTTCACATACACGCTTTCCTTTGTATAGTATAATATGAATATATATATATATATATTAGCTATATATGAATTATAAATAATTCTATATACACTGTATGTGTATATATATATATAGATACACACCCATTATACAATAATATGTTTATAGGATACATGAAAAAGATGCTATACATTCCATCCCGCCCCTAACCACGGGTCCGCCAGGTGCGGGCAGGGTGTCCCCCTGGGAGCTATGCAGCTGCAACGAATTGGACGCGGCCTGTGGAGTGTGTGCTGTGCCAGGCTTGGGCGTGGGGGGACAAGGCAGCAGAATGTGATTTAGTCCACAGAAAGCCTTGGGATATTGTAGCATCATCATCATCATCATCATCATCATCATCATCATCATCATCATCATCATCATCTCAGTCATCTCAGTCATATCATATCCTCTTTGGGTTTTATTTTGAGGCCAAGATCATCCAATTAATCATGGTTTTCGGATGTGATTGGACACCCCGATTGGATACTGTCAGAATGGAATTGGATCCCGGAAATCGAGATTTGACACGCCAAACATGGGGGGAAATGGTTGATTTGATCATATTTGTTCTTTTTATTCATGTCGAATTACCAGTTCTGTTGGTGAAATTCACAATTCTTGGGTGATCAAATCCTGCTGCCGAAATTCCCATGGTGTTTTCGGTTGCACCAGGAGGGAACCTTCCGCTCCACCTCGACTCCACCACTGGAAATCTCACGCTGTGAGCCGTGCGCGGTGCTACGAGGACGCGGCACGTTGCCGGGTGAGAGAGGTGCGGTGGAATCTGGGCGATGTTGGATTTTGGGTTTGTGAGCAATGACCTCGGTTGAAAGCAACCAACGGATCCAACAACCATTGATGATCATGGAGGATTGGGGATACCCATGGTGTTTTAATGACATTTAATGACAGTAACCCTTTGATCAGTAACCCTATGGTGTTTCAATGACATTATCATCCATTGATGCTCCATGATTTTTTTGGAGCGAATGAAAACCACCGGATTTCACCAGCAGGGTCATGGCTGGAGGGTCATGGCTGGTTTTTCGAGCTGCCTGACCTCAGATGGCCTCAGATGTAATCGATATACGTGTAATCATGTGTAATCAATGGTGGGGATGTCACAATGTCGTCCTAATATGAAATAGCTCGTCTACAACGTAGATGTCCTTTTCATTCTGGTTGGTTGATGAACAAAGGAGGCAACCCGCCCTGTTTATACATCTATTTGGATATATTACATATTTGGTATCAATTCCAAATACTGGCATACCAAACAAAACCGTTTACGTTTCCTGAAAGGACATCAGTGATTCAACTGCCTTAGTGGTTTCTGGACACTTCATAGCAACGTCAAACACACCTTAGTTTCATGATACTCCGAATTAGGCCCTGAAGTTGCTGGCCAACTCTGCTTTTGAGTTCATTTCCATATCACCATCAGAAAAACATCCGAAAATGAACCATGTGTAGATGGTTTTGCCTGTGTAAAATGGTGGTCAGCAAATTCGCAGAGGGATGGGGATTCCGTCGCGGTCAAACCATGGGATACCACTGTTCTCTCAGTGTTTGCGAACGAAGAATCGATATGTGCCATGGTCAAGTTACCCTCTGGTATTGCCTAACATAGCTGTGGAAAATCACCATGTTATTCATGGGGAAATCCACTATTTCAATGGCCATTTTCAATAGCTATGTAACAAATTACCAGAGGGTAGTTGGATTGGACATGATAAGTTCTTGGGGAATCGGAATCATCAATCCATGTCCAAAAGAATTTGTAATTAGATGATTTAGATGAATTAACCATAATTAACCCATGATATTTGGATTCCCATGGAATGCGGTGCATGCCGATAAACCAGATACTGTACATGTTTTGACCCTATTTCAACCATTCCATTGTCACCACATGGGCCATGTGGGCTTGTTTGACCCATTCCCGTGTTGGGCTGTTGGGCAATTCCTCCAAATTGTTATTTATTCTAGTTGGACGTGCCTCCCTTTTAACAAGTGGTTGATAACATGTTATAACCCATAGAGAACTGTGGATATTCCACATATAACCGGGGTACAATACGCTTCTTAGCCAAATACGAAGTGGGATGCACCCCTAAGCAGTTCCTTTTTGCATTTCTTATAGCCCCCAGTGATGATTAGATATGACTAGAACATTTGTAAATGATGGATACTTTGTGAATGGGGGCAGTTGGGATCCGCATTCGGTGGAAACATGATTCCGACAACCCGATAGGTCAGGTGTAGATTAGGGATCGAATCGGGATCGAGTCAAAATGATTTACCCCTCACAAGTTGACAAGACTGTCTTCTTATCTCAGAATATCTCCACATGACCATAGTCACTGGATGGATTGTAGCCATACACTATCATACACTTATATGTTGAGCTCTGTTGGGAGATCGGTTGACCCTTTGCCCCATTTTGCCCCACTCAAAGTGAACATGTTCGCAGATCAACCCAAGGCCACCTGGGTCTCAGCATGGCCCGCTGTACCAAGGACTGTCCTTGGTGCCCACCCGGACGCTTCCAGAACGCTTCGAGCGGCCTCTGCATTCCCTGCCCCGTGGGCACCTTCCGAGCAGCGAATAGCTCCAGCTCCGTGTGTGAAGCCTGTGAAGCTCATAGCTTTGCGGATGAAGAGGGCTTGGAAGTTTGCAAGCCATGCCCCAACCGCTCCTCTCAACCTGATGTGGGTCAAACGCATTGTCTTTGTGGCTCGAACTTGGAACTGGGGTTTGTCATCCGGTCATCTGGTTTGGGGAACACCAAGCAATCTGTTAACTGCAGAGTAATTAACCATTCGCACGTACACGTCCTAATGTTTAAAAGTTTTCTTAGAAGTATCAAAACTGCTTTTCACTGCTACTGACTATGACTTAGCAATTCTCTTGAGGTACTCCGACCATCAGTAATTCTGCCGGGGTATGTTGAATAAGTTCGTCAAAATCCATCCGGTTGGTTGGCTTCAAATATGTTGGGTGATGTCAAGACAATCCCCATTGACTTTCACATGTTTCACGGGCTTCATATTGTTGTACACATCAAGAAAATGTGGAATAGATTGGAATACCATATTTTGACATATTTTGCTATGATGAATATGGATGAAAAACCATGAAACAACATAAATCATAAAATCATTGTGAGTTCATCACAAATTTAATTATCATAATCATCATAATCCATTGTCAACCATAGACCTATGAAATCATATGACATCCACGATAATTCTCAGGGGATTCCTCCCTCGTGATCAACACATCCCGTCGCGCTGCTATGGTCGCTGCTACACTGCCAGGCCTTACCTATATATACAGCGACCGTTTCACAGGAACTAATCAGCACTTCCAAAAAAAGGGATGATCATGGATGATCCATAAACCATAGTGACTATGGATATATATATATATATGCATTTAATATATATATATATACACCATAAACTATAGTTATTCATTGGAGTTATAAACTAACTTAGCTAACTATGGGGAACCACCTTGTACATTACTCCTATCAGCTACTTTAATTGATACCAATTACTTGTACCGACAGCTACAGCTCCAATCATTTTTTTGATCGATGGAATCAGCACTTCTCCAAAAAAAATCAACCATCCCGGACCATCCCTATATAATATGATTGATCATAAATGGCTGGTCTAGTATAAACCATCCCCAAATAGTGCAGTGATGGCTCTTTACCAGTCAGTTATACCCCCAGTTATGGAATGGAACCATTCAAACCTGGTATTTCAGGCTTTAACTGCGTAAGTTTACCCTCTGGTTATTTAACATAGCCAATGAAAATGGCTAATTTTGGATGATTTTCCCAGCTAGAAACCTCCATTTATTTCGGGGATTTTCCATGGCTATGTTAGTCATAACCAGATGGTAAAATGAAGGAACCCAACTTATCATCCAAGTGATTGGTCAAATTTCCATGGCTATAACCAGATGGTCTCCAACAAAAATGGGGTGAATCCCACATTTTCAGCCCATCTTTTCTTGCACCAAAAGGTGACTTGGGCAGCTTCTCTGAGACCGCCACGGCAAGTTCCCCCATCTGCCTGTCATGTGATGACGACCTGCCGGGAAGCACCACCCTGCAGCAGAATTCCAAGAGTAGTGACGCCTGGAAAACCGGCACCGGGAGGGGATTTGAGTAATGTTTGCTGGTTTGTAAGCCATGGAAAAATTGGGCACATAATATAATTTATGTACCACGGGTGCATATATATATAATACATATTCTGATATTCTTGTATATTATGTGGATAAAGCGCATTTACATGTATGTGTACATATATATATATACATGACACATATGTCTATATGTATTTGTATATGTATATGTACATTTAAATATATATATATATATATATGTACGTATATATATATATAAGTTTACATAATGGCTACAGTCCAGTGTACAAGATCTATACCATGGCTTACGCTCCACTTGCGATCTCCAGTTCAGCACTTCCATGAGCCCATCATTTGTTGCTGTGCTTCGAGCTTTGGGGGGGCAACGGCTTTTGAGAATTGGGGTAGCCCAAAAGTGCGAATCGGACAGGATTGTTTATTCATAGGAGATCTTAATGGCGGTCAATGAGATCTAAATGGGATTATGAATGTGATTTGAACGGGATTTGTGAGATTATTCATCGGATTTTAATTGGGATTGTTAATGGTTATGAGGATTAACGAGGATTTACAGGGGTAGGATACAAACCAACAAAAAGACAAGGTGATGCTCGCAGACGGTAGCTAAGTTGAAGGACAGTTCACTGGGTTAACGCACGTCTATCGGGGATATAATGGGATAAAACGAACTAGTTAATCATGGGTTTAACAACCAACCAAAATCACTGGAAAGCCTCACCTTGTGATAAACCATGAGATCTTGCGGTTTTTGATGCGTGCTCAGCCAAGCAAACCGCACAATTGATGCTGGGGATGAGTATGATTTGCCGACTGGGCCATTTTATTTGGCAGATATACCATCGATGGGTGGGCGCTGGGCCTCCACAAACACCTAGATCTTGGGGCAGAGAGACATGTTCACGAGCTCTTTTTGGCGGCTAGGTACAATTTCTTGAAGGCCATTTTTTGGAAGTGGGTATGACTGGTCAATCTGTTACGGTTACCGTAACCCCAAACATGCCCAAGTTGGCTGGCTGGTGGTTGCTAATTCTAAATTGTTTCATCCCGAAAAGCAGGGTGCAGGGTGGTGACTATTCAGCAACGGATACCAGATATGACTCTATAACTGCATGTCTTAAAGATAGTTCTTGATATGTTTTTCCAGGTCTACTATGCACATGCTCACCGCTGCCCCCACACAACTAAGATTATTACAAAGATATTGCAGGTCATGACATGTTTCAATTGAGCAGAGAAAACCCCTTTGGTTGATGATTGGTTCGGGATTATACTACTCAATGTATTGAGCATTGTAATTCTCATAATTTAATACATGATCGGAGAATCTTGTTCTCAACCATCCAGTAGAATAGAATGACATTTGGGGTTTCGCAGCCACTGCTCAAGTGAGTTCAGGTTTAGGGGAAACTCACCATACACAATGTGGTAAACCCAACGCAATGCCGTAAACAATCCCACTCAGGAACCATTTGGGGGTGATTTGACATTTTACATCATCCCAAATAGGGGTATACTGGTATACCGTATACCCAATAATAAACCTTTATTGGGGATGGTTTATTTCTGGGTTTATCACATTGTTGATTTCTCTATTTCAATATTCCCTGCCAGTTCTAGGTTGGTTCACAAGCCCGTCTAACTATAGATATCACTGATTATCTCAGATATATCTACCACAAGCAATGTTGTAGACCTAGTGAACTAAACCAATGTCCCTGTCATAAATGACATATCAATCTTGGCTAAATGCCAAATGTTCCCCCTCATTTTGATGACTACATCCCCATTCTTGATGGTGAAAACCCCCAACTTTCCGGTGATTGATGGAATTGATGGTGAACATTTCATGTTTTCTAGTTAGATTTGTCATGTTTCCTCATGGGAATGATGAGAATGATGGTTGAATCAGTTAAATCCTCAAGAATCACCTGCCAATGATCGATCCTGGCGCCGGGGGAGCCTCCCTGGGGTTGCCCCATCCCAGCCGTCTCCGCCGTCCCAGGAGGCCTGCGTTTGCCCTCCAGGGACTTTTTGGCATCGGCCCAGCAACGGGAGCTCCATAGCTTTCTGCAAGCCTTGCAGCATCGGTGGCTCGGTAAGCCAACTTTGGAAGCATTTTAGAAGGTAAATCCACCATTTATCGATGATTTTACATGATTTTCCCATTAACAGATCCATTTATGAAGGGTTTTCCAGCTAGCCGCACTTGAGTGCCGGATGGTATATCCCTCTATATCCCCATGTTGATTGCCCTTAAACCTGCACCATTCCAGGTTTAGTCTGCGCAGGGGGTCGGGCCGAGAACAGCAGCAAGCACCAGGCAGGACTGGGAACTGAGGTTCACCAGCGTTTCCTGGGCTAAAATTGAATGGTTGGAGGACCGATCAGCTGAACTTATGTTTGGGGAAATCTCATACTGTGGATGGAAGAAATCGGACACCAGTTGGTAACTATTGGTAATTATTCAATACTGAAAATAATGGGATTGCAATCTACAAACTCGTGCAGGATTTCTTCCATCCAGAGTATCTTTAGGCTATTCGGAAAAGGAATATACAGGAAAGATGACATCCGCAACTTGGAGTTGAACATGGGTCCAGCTAAACTATCCAATTTGCCTGTAGAGATAGGACATGGTCTCTGAAAAGGTACTATAAACATTTGGGTCAAATGCATGTCGTTTTCATGTGACTGTTTTTCCTCACTATGGGCTTGCTGGGGGTTTTGCTACTTGTTCCTCGACGTAGTCGCCATTAACACTGGCTTGAGTTCGGAACTGAGACCATCGGACACATCTTAATTACCTTTGTGAAGAGCTTAAATCCCCAGAATATTCAAAGAAAACCATGATGTACTTGGTGTTCACCCCAGTTCGTCGGTGTTTTTTTTGACCCCAAGTGAAATCACTGGACATTGCGCCTACTGTACTTACCCTGAATTCAATTGGGTTACAACCCAGTTAATGAGGTGAAATGAGGTAAACCTACCATTTGGGGATGATTTGATACCACCGATTTTTTGTTGTGGTATTGGAGATGGCTTGTGAAATTGGGTTTACCACATTACTGGGATGGTTTATCACCCAGCAACCTCCCTAAGACATGAAAGCCTTCCGAAAGTAGGAAGATTCTCCTCGTAAGCCATAATTAATGGGTGTGTCTGAAAATGGGAATACCCATAAATGGTAACTTTGAAAGGGAAAATGATGATCCATTGGGTTTGAGCGTCCTTATTTTCAGACAAACTTATACGGTACATGTTTTTTTTGCTTCGGAGTGTTTGTTCTAAGGGGTATAATTCGTACCCAAATTGCATGTTTTGATCGGAGACATGATGATAAACAATGGGATTTTGGGTGTACTTCACACTGGACGCAGTTGATCCTTTTTTTGGCAAAGTCACAGCTGCCACCATAATTTAGTTATTTGTTTCCCCTTGATAAGAGGCAATGGATGTTATGTCGACTGAGCTACTCGTACTAAATCATACTAATATCTTATGACTTGCTAATTTGTTATGATGAATATGTATTTTCTGGATTCATTACATTATATTACATTTGTTTACTATATGAGGTTTAGTAAGCGGATTTATAATGTACCCCAACAAGTTATATATACGCAACAGCGTGTGTCCGATAGGGGGGCATACCACCAAATAGCAATTTTCACAGCGAACAATGATGATGAACCATCCGATTTTGGGCTATATGATTTTCAGACACACTACTTAAATATCCCCTAGTATATTCCCATAATCTATACATGAATCTATACCAATCAGCCTTAGCCGTGAGGTGCCTTTCCAGGCCGCCGGCTACTCGGCCGGAGCGCCCAGCTATCCGGGCGCGGATCCGCCCTACATCGTCACCTGTGCCCTGGCCCTGGACGGCGGCGGGGTCCGCGTGGGCAAGCGGAAACATCACCATGGCGAGAATCCAGGAAGGTCCATAGGAGTTTACCATGCAGGATTGGTGAGTTAGATACTTTTAGAATCTTTTTGGTTTGATTATGTTTGATTTATAATCCTTTCCCCCTAATACTAAACCCCCCCCTAATAGTAAACACCCCGGGTAGTTTTTATTATTAGGGGGGTATTTATTATTAGGGGGACCCTAANTAATACTAAACCCCCCCCTAATAGTAAACACCCCGGGTAGTTTTTATTATTAGGGGGGTATTTATTATTAGGGGGACCCTAATAGTAAGCGCCAGACCTCAATATTAAAAACTATTTTTCTCGATTTCAAAATCAATTAAATCTCAATTTAAAACGCAATTAATACGTTGCAAAA
>BGPT01001933.1:68721-115955 GCA_003297045.1 Symbiodinium sp. clade C Y103
GATTCTGCTGGATTCTGCTGGATTCTGCTGGATTCTGCTGGATTCCTGCTTTAGCCTAGTTAAAGCTAAAAAACCATACTTTTCTCCTGGGCCATTCCAGATCAAATCCCTGGCTCTTATTTTGTTTCCTGCCTCATTATCCCACTTTGTTCGNNNAAAGCAATAACACCTTCACAGAGGATAACAAATGCTAGCCAAATCCAGCAAAGGCAAAGAAAAACTAACCGAGGCTACAAAAAGCTAACCTTTTCCTGAACAAAGCTAAAAAAAGCTAACTTTTTCCTGATAAAAACTAAAAAAAGCTAACTTTTTCATGATTTTTTCCATCTGCCGCGATCCTGAAAATATCCAGAAAAGTGTTGGATTTATTTAGGCTCTAAAATCCTCCAAAGCAGCCCCCTTTGAAGCAGCTACTGATGCGATTGNCGCGATCCTGAAAATATCCAGAAAAGTGTTGGATTTATTTAGGCTCTAAAATCCTCCAAAGCAGCCCCCTTTGAAGCAGCTACTGATGCGATTGCAAGAAAGTAGCACAGGAAAACCCAAACCGGGATGGATCAAAACTTAGTTTGCCTTTGATGAAGATCCATGCTGGTGCTTAGGGTACCATGGAGGAACTGCTAGAAGCCCACTGCCATTGAACCGGAGACGGAGATTTCATCAGCAGAAATGGTTGATTTGTGAAGACACAGAGGGATTTTCTAGGAAAAGAAGAATGGGATTGGACAGGCGGACATATTTTTTTTTACTCATATAAAAATATACAGTATGTATATATATATATATAATTCATATTTAAAATATTTACATATTATATACTAGTATATGATTATGTATATTATATATATATATACATATGTATATATATATATACATATGTATACATGTGATTGAGCCAACAGAACTGGCCATTTGGCCATCGCACCTTGGGGTTTCTCCAGCAAAAATAATGGGAATTGAGCAGCAGGGGATTGGCTTGGAGATTTTGAAAGTTCTTGGGCGCCAAATTGATTTCAAAACCTGCAGCGCTGTCACGAAGCATGAAAAAAAACGACCACAATTACTTCCGAAATGCAAATCCCAGGATGCATAAACCTTGAATTCAACAGTGCAGGGGGCATTGTTGCGGGTTCTGCTCCTAGTTTTACATTCAACAAGGGTTTGATGATGGGAACATGATGCTCCCAGGGTTTCAAGCACGGTAGGGGATGCACAGTGCCACACGGTTCTTTGGATGATGGTGCATTAAGGTGGCATGTTCTGCACAGAAAACGATCTGTAGGTGACTTGAATTGTAGGTAATTGTGCCCAAATACATAGATATGCATGTAATTATATCAAACACATGTGTATATGTATATCTATATTTTCATATATCTACATTTTGTACATAGGCATACTCTACTACACTATACTATGCTATACTTTACCATACCATACTGTACCATACTATACCATTCTATACCATACTATACCATACTTTGTTATGCTATACTATACTATACTATATTATATTATATTATATTATTTTATATTATATTGTACTATAACATACTATGCTATACTGTACCATGCTTTACTATACTAGACCATTCACCATACTATACTATACATATGTATATACACACATTCTATGTTCCAGCTGATCACCAACGTACTAGGTAAAATTCATCCATACCAAGGTGAATTGCGTTGCAAACCATTACGACGATGATGGCATTTGCAGATCCTGTTCGGATGCATGGCTCAACGTTCATTGGGCGGATCGCAAACAGGTACTCAACACTGGTAGTTTGTGGTAAAACAGTTTCTTTATACTCTGCCACTTAGTGCAAAATCTGGTCTGACCAGTTCTTACCCTCTGGTAAAGTAACATAGTTATGCAAGATCACAAATTTTAGTGGATAAATCAGCTGTAATAAGTTTACTGAAAACTACAATAATGATAGTTGTGCGTGGGATAAACTGTGATCACCGCAGTCCGAACAAATCAAGCTATTCACGAATGCAACAGTGGCGAATCTCTGAGAGCCCTGGCCCTAAGCGAGTAGTAACGTAGCGGTAGAGACAACGGATGGTGCACTGGTCAGAAGTTGATTAACCTTGGTTCGGAGATCAACCCGACTCAACCTCGGTGTGGAGCTTGGCCTTTTTGTTTTCTCAATTTTGTGGTGAAACTGACGATCCAGCAGTTGATTTTCCTAAGTTTCAGTAAGTCAAAGATGATCGCGCCACTTAAAACGTCCATGGTTCTGATGGTTGAGTCTGACCTGTGATCAAACCTGCAGTAACATCCAGGAATGAACACCCAGAACTCTTTCGGGTCTCCTAGGAGTCGCCTTTCTCGGTTTGGCCACTGATGGTCGCCATTCTGCTGAGTATCATCGCCCTGGCTTTGCTTTACAAATTTGCCACCACCGTGGATCGCACCAGCAGCCTGGCCATGGCGGACTTGGGGGACGGGGCCTCCCAAGGGTGATAGGGTTTTAGTATGTTTTAGTATGTTTTAGTAGTTTTCTATGTAAGTTGGATAATTATGGATAACCCAACAGAGGCGAGAAAGATATAGGATTCATCCTGTTGTCTATTTTTCGAACTGGAGGATGCCGATAGTTAGTTCAAAGTGAGAGAATTGAACTCCGCAGTTTATGAGGTGTTCAATTGATGGGAGCTATATTGTACTGTTGAACAATGCAGGTCAACATAAATGCAATTAACTGTTGAGGAGCAAAGACAAGTTGCATGCTTTCCGGATGCCGGGTGGGAGGTTGCTATGGGTCAACATTTCAGAAACCTGGGGTTGCTGCAATTAGACACTCCTAATGGCAAACCATTACTAAACACTTAGTAATGGGCATGCAAACCCCCGAAATTGGGATACTGCCCCTTGCCGCTGCTGGCTGATTCTTGGTTGGGTATGATGATGGTAGCCCTGGCCAATTATGACAGTTGAGAAAAAAAATATGATAGGTGGAAAAAGAAACATCAGGAGGGAACAAAAATGGCAATGGCAATGTTAAATATGTTCTATAGATTTCAATAGGCAATTCATTCACAATTATGTTGGAGTGCTAGAGGCAGTTGATGTAGACCACAGCAAGTACAGTTGCCTCGGCACAGTTTGAGGGATGCGTCGAGGTTTGTGCCAACTTGGATACACCCAAAAAACAATGACAACAATGGGTCGAATGCTTAATGTGCCCAGTGAGTTTGTGGTTGAAGGTCTAAATTTCTGATCCATAGGGGAACTGTTTTACATCCACCTTATGAGTTGCGCGCAGCCATCCTGGTAGTCACACCATGCGACATCATAAGGTTGATAGGTTCACTTTGCTTTCCACCTTGCAGTAAATTTTGGAGCACGATCCCTGATGTTGCAATGTTAACACATTTCTTGAGTGGTGCCAAAACAACTGGATCCAAAAGCACATCAGAATTCATTCGACCAAAAGAGACTTAACAAACCTGTGTTGAGAAACAGAAACAGAAATCATCAAGATCTTGCTAAAACTTTTTGAAACTCGTAAATTCTATTGATTCAAACAACCCTATTCCATCTGTAGCATCTTCCATGGCCGCGGCCTCATTATCGGCCGCTCCCATCTTGAATCGAGGTCGTGACTCGGTGGCGACCATCCTCTTGGGCGCCGTCTTCGTGCTGCTCATCCAGCTGGGGGTACCAAACTTCAGCAAAGTCCGCGTGGAATGGGTGGAACCTCTGAAGACTTTGCGTCACTTGCGCCGCGAAAGCGATTCGAAAACGCAAGTTGTTGGGTTGGGTTGGGTTGGTTTCAACGGTGAAAACGTCGAAGCTGTGGTTTCTGAAGGATCTACGGATGCTTATGAGAGATATACATCTCAATAGTCAAGTGTTTTATTTTGTTACAACTAGCATCGATGGTAGATATATCAGATGTATCGAACTATAGTTCATGGAGTGACATAAAGACATAAAGCAACACACATAGCTGGCTCTGTGTCATGTTGAATGAAATTCCCCGTTTGGAGAACCTAAAACTTGGAGCACGCATTAAGCGAATGCGAAAGGAAACAAGTCACCTAGTTTGGTGAGAATATCAAGGACAGAATCGGCGGAGACGAAGACAATTTTGCATATAACGGTATTATAATGCGTTATGCCCCAAAACAACTAATGTTTCCAGATCATGATAAACCACATGATTTTACACTATTTTTCGGGTACACTATTGGACCATTTCCCGTTCATTGTGAACCGAAGCTTGGGACTCTATGGTGCTTAAAAAAACTACTGGGATGATTAAGATCTTCAACCCTTAGAGGAAGGGCCAGCCCTTAAGTTATTTTGTCACTCTAGCTAGGATTTATGGTTTCTATTGTTTTCTGCTATGGATCTGAACTTGAGTTCGAGATATTCGGATGATCCCTGGAGTTTCTTCGGCAGATGGATTACAAGCCACAATTTGTCAGTTGCAGTGGGTGAAATGACTGGTAAATGGTCGGCAACCGAGCAAACATGTCCCGGGCCATGAATGGCCGCAATTGCATGATCAATTACCATAGATTGCCCACAAGCAGATACCTTCCAGTAAACGACTCAGTCTGCGAACTCGAAAATCACATGTTTTAAGAAGGGTAAATCAACGAACTCAATGGGCCATGGCTTCCAGTTCACCAGAGGGTAGTATTTGGTTGGGTATCTAGCCATTTAGATGTCACATAGATTCATTCCCGGTAGATGATCCATGTGGTGTTTATCCCAACTGGTAAAGTCACCAAGTACAGGGTACTGACGTCATCCCAGCTGAGGTTCCGTTTTCTCCTTCATGACCTTCAATGTGGATGTTCTGAGGCCATAGCCCCTGCAAAGTGCTACCCCATGGTTGGCTGAGCTGGATTTTATATGTATATATATATATATTACCCTATGGTTATTTTAACATAGCCATGGAAAATTGCTAATTTTGGATGCTTTTCCCATTAAAACCTCTATTTATAGGGGATTTTCCATGGCTATGTTAAATAACCAGAGGGTAATATATAACATGTTATAACATGTTATAAGTTATAACCAATATAACATGAACAGGGTTCATTTATGGCGATGATACCTATAAATGCTAGCTTAAGTCAGATGGGAACCAACGGCACCAACCAGGGGGCACCAACTTGCAAAATTAGCCCACTTGACAGGTGAGATGAAGCCACTTGACTTGTAGGGTGCTTCTAAGACTACACATGAAAATGGATCACCATAACAATCTTGGACTTGAATTCATTTTTAGAGTATTTTTAGAGGTACAGTGACCCATTTTCAGATGCAGACAATGAGGGTTAAGGATGGTCAACGTACTTTTTCAATTTGTGGCTGAAGGCATTCAGACTGCCACAAAAGAACATATAGAACATATGCAAGACTTCAAGGATGTTCCGGAAAATCCATCAGATGGGAGGATTTGTAGGGCCACCAAAGGATTGATTTACGCGCACATGCAGTGAGAGACAATATGTGGCAGCCATGGACACAATTGGTTCTGAACCCAGTTGAGTACACCCATGACATGAATTTTATTAGCAAACAAAGAATCCCAATCTTATACCTTATTTTGGGATATTTTGGGGGGATGAGCATCATGAGCTATTATGGTGTTTGCCAGTTTACCAGGGCTTTGACCGAACTATAACATTTCACAAGCGTATCGGAAACATGTCCACTGGCAACTGGACACCTATATGGGGCATGCAGCATTTAGCTAAAAGAATGACAGTACCAAGAGGTATTCATTGCCAGAGGGTAGAGCGTGACAGTGTTGTCTCCCAAAATTCGGGAACAAGGGACCCAAATTGGCCTATGTTCAGAGACAGGAAACCGGGAAGCCCTCTCTTTTAATCTAGGGGTCCCCACCTCAGAAAATGGACACACATTTTCGTAAGGTTAACAACCTCCAGCCACCATGTTGGCCCCTTTGGTGATCTAATAAGTTGACCGCCTCCAAGCGCTTGGTTTTTGGGAGGTTCAAGGTACTGTTTGTTTGTATATAGAGTCCTCCTGAAGTAGATAGAATATAGAATTTTCAATAGCATTCTCAGTGAGTGGTGTTTTTGTTTGACATCTCCACATTGTATCTATTTGGAGGTTTCCTAAAATAGGGGTACCCCTAAATAGATGGTTTATAATGGAAAAACCCAATCTAAAATGGATGATTTGGGGGTACCCCTACTTAGGAAACCTCCATTTTAGGATGACATACATGTTACATAAATCCATTGCTGGTTCCACATGTTTGCTCGAGGCCCGGCTGCTGGATGAGTGGTCGGAGCCCCTTGATGAGCTATTTGGGTTCCCTGGCCTGTTATCCTGGCGCCGCGCTGCTGATTCTTGGCTTGCTGGCGATTGCCAAGTACTTCAAGGCGGGTGTGACCTCTGACTGAACGCAGGGAATGAGGCTTGCTGACCGTCCTAACCATTTTCATAATCATACCAGCAACCCCCATTCCCTACGTTTCGCACCAGTAAGTTTTGACCTGTGACAATGGGAAGTGCTTCTGGAATTGCCCTAGCAGATTTGAACCCTGGATTTGCTGAGTTTATTTGCCAATGGGAAATCCACTACTGACGGTTTTTACTTTTTTTGGGGGGGGTGTCCTTAGGCAAATCTGAGTAACAGGTAACATGTTTTTTTTGCGACTTTACTGGCTGACCAAACCATAAAACACGTGGTTTATAATGATTAGTTTTGATTACAAGGTAAGGGCCCCTAGTTGTAAGTTGGTTTATAACCCCAGTTATATATCCCATAGAATCTGTTGACCAAGTTACAAGTCGGGAATCATCTCATAAAGTGGCAAATCCTAGAGTGTACAGGTGTAGGATTTCCTATCCGGTGGCTAGCCTGCCAGGAATCATATGAGCGGGTATTTAGTCGGAGGATCGTCACTGTCAACAACCTTCTATTTTGCAGTTGGGATTATTTCATTGAATAATATGCTATCAACGTCGTGTCCATCCCATTCCATTGATGTATGGAATGTATGCTGTATTACCATGCATTACCTTGTTTGGGTAAATTTTGGTACTAAATGTAGTAGACATGCCATACATAGGTGATCTGGGTGGTGCAAGAACAACCTGCTGGACATGTTTTCCTGCCACTTCATTTCCTCATATTTCCTCCTAAAATAGGTGATTCATCGTCAGTGAATCAGCATTTTCGACCTGGTCGTGGCATGCACCAGCCTTCGTTGTTTTGAGTCACTAGTAGGATGCGGAGGCGCGAGCACTAGACCGAGGTGACACGTTCCCAGCAAGCACGTGTTTGGGCTAAGGCGGCCCCCTAGCTAGACTAGTTAGATGATTTACAAACCCGATCTAAATAATGAATCATTATTACGAAACATTTATGTTGTATTTTCGAGTATTTTCCATATTTTTCCATAAACGAACACCATCCGTGAAAAGCAATCGGTTTGCTGTGAACAATACGCACCAAGTTGCGAGGGGCAACACCTTGGTGCACGTTGCCATTTCCTGCCTCAATTTACGGGGACTTTGGATGTGCAAATATTTGGATGAAAATAGATCTATACAACCTTATCGACCTCTCCAAAAACAAATCCCCAAAAATAGCATAAAATCATCAAAAACAGATACAAGGATTACAATGTGGGCCACCCCCCAGTTATGTTTGTTGGTTTATAAACCCCATGAATACTAGGTTTATGTATAGGTATCACAAACCATCGTGAGATTGGAGTTATGTTCACCAACTGAGCTCTCATCAAACAGCTATAAATCCCATCGTATCCTCCATTTAGCCCCACAGAAAGTACCTCAGACTCCCGTCATCCAGGTGGAGGTCACCTGGAATGAAGCCATCAATGCCATTGGTGTGATGCTCCTGGTGCGGAGCCATAGAAGAGCTCGGAAATTTGCCATCTAAGAGTGGTTTATAGTGGCTGATAGGGGTGAAATAGTGGTTGATACTGGTTAGTAGTGGTGAGTAGTGATTAATAGTGATGAATAGTTGTTAGTAGTGGTTAGTATAATGGCTAATCATGCCTAATGACAAATGATCCCTTCACCCGTTCATAATTCTTAAACACGCTCAGTAGGGGATGCAACAACTATAAAATTAATATAGGAGGTGTTTTATATGAACGGGGGATGGGATTCGTGATATCGCCATTCGTTTTCCTATTTTCCATTCCCGTTATTGTTGGTCAAATCCTCATAGTTTGTCATTTTTGTTGCTAAAAAGACGACAGGAAAGCCGAGTAGCGGACCAGATGATGCGTGAGAGGAATCATCCCCTGGTGCCGTTCCCAACTGGCCTGGCATCGGGGCCATTGCCAGAGAACCCGGAGAACCTTCAGGCACTTTGAGTGCCTTGAAAAGAAGCTTTTCTCTGATTGACACGCGCGTTCCAACTTTCTTCATAGATTTTTTTGACAGGGTGACGAGTCCAAGTTTTTCTTGTATTTAGCAAGTGTATATGGATATACACGGGATTATAAACTCCTGCAACTAATATTACATATCACTTAAATGAAGTTTTTTAAACCAGTTACAACTGTGAAACAGGCTAAAGTAATTCTACCTGCACACTCTTTTGATTTGGGAACTGTTTGCCGCGGTGTTGCCGCAGCCACCCCGTTTTTTCAGCACTTAAGAGTTGGAGCTGTTTCCTATAGATAAACCAACCATGGCAATCCAATGTTACCCTGTGCCACAACTGTCATTTACCCTCTGGTCATTTAACGTAGCCATGGAGAATCACCGAACTAAATGGAGGTTTCTAGCTGGGAAAATCATCCAAAATTCACCATCTTCCATGGCGAACTGTTAGTCATAACCAGAGGGTTTGCCATAGCTGTGGATTGTGGCCCCCATCGATCGATCAACTGGCCATGGGCCATGGCGCCACCAGTTCGCAAAGTCCAAGTCCTACCAGAGGCTACCCCTAACCATGCTATATTTATGGACCATCACAAAGACATTTGTGGACTACTACAGTTATGGCACTTTTCACACTTCTAACTGGCTTACAACTTGAGGTGATATTTTCACCTCAGTTGCGGGAGTTATTTCATCCCATTAGAACAGTGTTAAGGGCAGTGGATATTTGTGAACGAAGCCCCAAGCTTGGAGATTCCCTTGGGGCAGCATCTTGGAGTCTCTATGGCTATGATCAGCCAGAATGTAAAAGCCGAAGATAAAGCTTACTCTGCTGTAATTTCAGATATTCATCCCCAACCTTGGATAGGTCGTTTAATCATTAAGTTCAATCCTTTAGTTTTTTGGTGAAAGTAGAAAACAACCATCACCAGCAAAAGATTACATTTCTTGTGGACTAATATTAGCAATTGAAAATGTCAATATTGATTGGGCAAATATAGGGTAAATAAATGTTAATAGATGATTCTCACTTGCCGGAAGCCAAGGGAAACTACTGTACCTACTGACCTACCATTTTCAGGTTAGAGCTCTGCACAGGAAGCAGCAAGTTATGTCCGTTGCTCTATACATAGCCCCATCGCATAGAAATGGTATAGAAACGAGTGGAAATCTAAAACAACAAAAAGCAACCACACTGATTTGAGTTGCCTTGATTGGAAAAAAAACGTTTCAGCTTTAGATGAGCCCAAAGCATGAAAAGGGGTCATGTACCCACATGTGTATATACATGTTTATATAATATGATATTATATACATACATGATGTGTATATATGTATTTATATGCATACACAGTAAGTAGTTTCATTGGGATAATCGCTGTTGCATGAAGTGTTACTTACTCAACTGTTCAGTGCTATGAATTAGTATCATGATGGTTGGGTTGCCATTTTCAAACAGGTGTTTGCCTTCTTCAACAAGACTCCCCTGAATATGTTGGTCTATCATGATTCATCATCAATAAATTTGTAGTTTACCTTTGCTGGGGGGGAAATGGGTTGGACACCCCCAAGTCGCCGTTTTAATGGGTTTTAATGTGGATGATTATTGATGTCACACAAATCCATTGGAATTGGAGATAACATAGTTTCAGTCAAACCCATGTTGGCTCTACAATATCATATAGTATCCAACGATAAGGTACCTTGGTCTTTAAACTATATAGATATATAGATATCCATATGATTGGTTGCATATCTTTATCTCCATGAAAATACCCCAGATTTCCTTTCAAACCAACCAGCAGTTCGCCAACAAACGGCGCCCGCCCTTAGGCCTTCTACACGGTGCCTCAGATCCCAAGATTTCGGTGAAGGGCGGGGAGTTTTTTTCGGTTTATTCACCATAGGGTGTGATAAAGAACTGCTGTTTCACTGCTGGATTGGTTGAAGGGAAAATTTACAGGAAACCTTGTTTTTTTTCCATCAAATATAGAGGTTTCCTGTAAATGTTCCCATTAACCAATCCAATAAGTTTCACTGCTGGATTTCTGCTGGATACATATGTTTTTCCAGTTCTTTTAGGTTACACAAGAAACTGACGTTGCGACCGAATCCCGTCACCATTTGGTGGGGATGGGATTGGAGATGATCATCTCCAAAATGACTACCCTCTGGTAAACATACAAAAAGCTATTGAAAATGGCCATAGAAATAGTGGATTTTCCCATGAAAAATTGTGATTTTCCATAGTTATGTAAACGTTTACCAGAGGGTATCTTCCAGGTTTGTGAGATCTGGGCATAGCCATAAAATATCAATTTCTATAGGACGATATTGGAAAATGATGATCAGCTATCTAGTTTTGGGGTACCTCCTTTTCAGAAAAATGCATCTCACCATTCGGATCATTATTTTTGGAAACAGTAATTTTCGACTGGAGGCTGTTCCCTGAGGTTGGTTGAAAAGCCCATAAGCACAGAAGATTAGTGAAACATTGTGATTATGGGTTTACGAAGCAATCAACTCAAGGAACACCTATAGTGAAGTATTTAGTTGTACAGTTTTCCCAAACTTTAAATAGTTCACTATCCAAAATTCACTTGGTTATCCAATGACCAAGCAACATTAGCATGCCAAACTGGGGAAGATCACCCAAATCGGAATCGCCCCCATGACTGATTTCCGCACAATACAAACCCCTGGTTGGAAAGCCCAGTTGCAGGACCCTTCCTTTAGGTTCCTGCCCATTTATGACAATCCACATCATCTATGGGCCTAGCACATTTGCCAACAGCCATTTAGTTAGTTTGGTATTTAACGTAAACGGCAGAAATGGTTCTTTGAGGCCAAGTCTAAACGTATCTAACCGTGATATACTGGGATATACAACTTGTATATATATATATATATAAATAATACAACCAACTTGATGAGACATTTGGGTGTGATTGAAAATGGGGGTATACCCCCCGAAAATGTGATCGGGAACATGATGATGAACCAGGAGATGGAATGAGGTACATTTTTCTTGGGCAAACATTGTCAAATCCATTTGCCAACATCTACCCCCAACCCCAAAAGCACCCTCTGGTTATGTGATATAGCTATGGAAAATCACAATGTTTATAGGTAAATCACCATAAGAAATCTTTAAATGGGCCATGTTCCATAGGTATGTTAAATACCCAGAGAGTATCAACACAGAAATTCCATGTAGATGGTATACGGAGCCACTCGGATGATAAGGATCGGCGTGGAAGTCCCCAAAATGGCTCTTCCCATGAGAAACTGGTTTGAACCCCAATAACTACTAAGCCGGGGTGGTCCTCCAAGCCCCTTCCGAATAACTTGAAAGATAGCGCACCCGGTTGATGTGATGAACCATGATTTTTGGGTTGCTGACGGACTTGGCCGGCAACTGCGAAATAAGGGAAGTAGTACATTTGTGTTAGACATTGTTAAACCCAATGGATTGGTTTAAGGGAAAATCTACAGGAAACCATGGTTTTTCCTATGAAATATGGAGGCGTCCTGCAAAATTTCCCTTAAACCAATCCAACTCTCCAGTGATTAGGAGGGAACGGGTTCGGAGCGATGGTTGGTATCTAGATTCCCTATTAATCAGCCATGGGGAGCAATTTGAAGCTACGAAATGAGTTTAGCAACCACATACTGATTGAACACATCACCGTGATATATATTGTGTTTACCTACAATATTTATCAATATTTTGTATATGATATGCAATCTGTAGTATCATGATGTATCACGTGTATATGTATGTATGTATATATATATATGATGTATAGTCGAAATATATATATATATATGTATCATGCCGTATCATTTTAGACATGCAATATAGTATATTGTAATATTGTAAGTTATAGAAAGATGACGATACAGAATCAAATATATTATGAATTCAAATATACATACATCTGCATGTATAAACACAGATTCAAACTTGCAGATGTGATTATATATATACATCTTTTGTGTGATGTATGTATATATATATACATATTTAATATGTATATATATATATATACACATTTACATTCACATATTTATGTGAAAAATATATATATATATATATACTATATATATATATATCATACACATATATATATATATATATATTATGTATAATACATTATGTGAAATACATCAAAACATATGATACATTTGCAGTATTTTTTCAAAACATATAGTATGAACAAAACAACAAAACAACGAGAATAACAATGACAACATCAACTCCCGGGATCATGACAAAAGCGCTTTCTGCCGCCGAGGCCTTGACGTCCTTAACGCTTCGACCCTTCAAATGCGCAGCTTGGCGGCAGGTGTCGGTAGGTGCTTGATCTGCTGTGTTTTTTGCTATGTTTTTTTGCAGATTTCAGCGGCTAAAATTGGCATTAACTTGATTGAAGCAGCAGTGACATATGAAACCACGCAGAGAATGGACATGAATTCGTCCAAAAGCGAGTTGGATACCACCCGGTGACCCCAGGTGCTGGCCTCGGGGGATATACTAGTCTGGGGGAAAAAAAAAAGACATCCCCATGAACTGTGAAGTGTCAATTTCCACAAATGATTCAGCAGAGTTGCGCCTCAAGAAGAGACCCTGAAACCTCAGGATTCCATTGGGAAGTTGGGAAGGTTTCTCTGACCAAAAAAAGAATAGGAGGGATCCGGACAGCACATTCTGGGACACTGAAAGACAAATCGGGGGAGTTTCTCACTGCTTTTCCCGGGGGTTTTCCCATTCCTGGGACGCAGCTGAGGTGGGGAATCCGGATGGTACTGCATCCATGGTCTACTATCGGAACATCATTTGTTGGCAAGACGATCTTCACTGGGCACTTTGGCATAAGGATGGAGCCATGGCGGTAGAGTTGGAAGCCTCAGTTTGCCTTTCCGGTTCTTCACACAGAAATCACGTTTTGCTAGACTGCTAGACGCTTCGCGATGGCGATAGTGTAGAGTTGGTTAATAAATGTTAATTGGATTGTATAGGTTGTAATTTGGTTATGAACACCACTGAATATACACATATATTTACCATCTACCCTAGTTGGCCTAAACCAACTTAGCCAACTATGGGGACTGCCTTGGTACCCAAAGTACTGAATGCTTATAGAAGGATGATGAACCTGGCCTATTTTTTGTGGGGGATAAGACTTCCCGACCGAGATGTGACTAGGGAGATGAGCCACGGACAGTTGTTGGCGCCGGTCCAGGAATGATGTGGGTGTGGACTATTTCCACTAATGCAGATAAGTCCACCAAAAAAGTGCAAAAAAGAACTACCCTCTGGTAAACTAACATAGCTATTGAAAATGGCCATTTATAGTTGATTTCCCATTAAAAAATTGTGATTTTCCATAGTTATGTTAGTGTACCGGAGGATATACTACTGCTGATTTTTTTTGTGTTGTTTTTTTGGGTAGACAGCTGCACACTGGAGCTGAAGATGCCCCGTAGCTGGCGCGTGACGAATCATATCGTTCTTTTTTTTTTGAGACCTCAATGATAGGTAAGTTGCTTTATAAAACTCAGCCGACTCTTGGGTCTCTGGTGGACATAGTCAGTTTCATGAGTAACCAACCCTCCCAGTCAAGTGACCACCCCGATGAAGTGGACTCAAGGAACTCTCTGAAAGGTTTCCAATAGTGGATCTATTAGTAAGCCCTTACTAGTGATACAGTATTGTTGGTGGTTGATAATCCACAGAGGGTTAATACAATCACTAATTTATTAGTAAGGATCCAATAGTGGTTACTAGTGATTTTTCGGTGGTTAATACAATCACCAGTGAACCCAGACATTGTTGGCGGGTCACCTGACTGGGTCGGGCTGAATCCCATCGACAGTTGGATGTTTCACATCGACTGGAAGTGGCTGTCGATTGCCACCGACGAGTGAAAATTTCACCATTGTATTTGGTTGCGTCATATTTAGTTTCCATCTTTCGAATGTACAGTTTCTATAGGTAAACCATCTACTAGTTAGGGTATTTACCGTGCTATGTTTCATTGCCAGAGGTTGGGCATTGAAATTGAACACTGAACTGCAAAAATAGCTAAATCCCATCTACACAAAAAGGCCCTTGTGTTTAAGCCATGGCTTCTTGGCCTCGCACAGTTCTTCGAGGCCATGGTGGGCATCTCCATGATTCCATTCTTTGGTGCCGTGGTCGCTTTCTATGCCTTGACCATTTGGGCAGCACCTCGGACGCAGTTCGAAAAAGACGGCGGATGTAGATGGCGCCATGGCCATGATTCATAAAGATTATATAAGTTATAGTTATAGTAATGATGGTTATGCTTTAAATAAATATATATTTATATATATATACAGAATAAATAGCATTCAATGGTGGTTGTAGTAAATATAATCTGCCTTTCTCGGGCAGGCTTAGCAATATTTTACCATAGGTCTATCAATGACACCTATATAGTGATATAAAGTGTTGTTATCCACTTAGATGATGTCCAACACCGGAACCATGGCCGACGGAACCTATGACATACTGTAAATCATGGACATTGGTTTTGGAGTGATGTTCTCAAAAACAAGCCTAATTCATACTCACAAATAGCATGACATCTATGACATTAACGGAATTGTCTAAGGGACTGGCTCGAGAAAAGACATGGTTAGGTTTGGCAACATGACTGGATGATTTGGGAAACGGAAACTCTTGGTCTGTTGGTACCAAATTGGTTGCACAAGTCCCATGTTGTTTTGTCGAACGGGGACCAAAAATAGTCTGAGATAATTTTAGATATTTCTTGCATTCTGTGACACTGGGTGGTATTTAGTTGCGCTGGATCCCTAGCTATATTCTGTCTGGTTTGGTTTAGCCTGATGGCTTAGAATTCCTATAGGGATACCCATAGTGATGATGTCATTGTCATTCATTATTTCATTGGATTGGTTTAAGGGAAAATCTACAGGAAACCATGGATTTTCCCACGAAATATGGGGCTTTCCTGTAAATGTTCCCATTCACCAATCCATTGATTCTTCCGGCCCTGGAATTCTGAATCCGAACAACGAACCCTTAAACCATCATCTAACAGTCCATTGATGCTTCTGGTTTTGATGGCGAAGTGTGGACTCTTATCGGTGTGTTCTGATTCTCCTGGCAGGTCGGATCAACTCAGGTGGATAGCAAAGGTTGACAAGAGAATGAAACCAAGTCACACAGGGTGAGTGCTGGTAGCTAGTAGTCACTAGTGACAATTCCTATGTCTGTAGAACCATAGATGAATAATGATGAATATATCGTCGGGCAATCCTCCAATCTCCCAAATATGGCATGGCTTCACGGCAAGATTTGCGGATAGTTTTGAGGACATAGGGGTTGCAATCCTGTCCTCCAAATATCGAATGCCTTGAAACCCTGGTCTAGTGGTATTGGATCTATTTATTTTGAGGACTCATATGGAATCTTTTAATCTTTGCATTTTGAGGGGGCCGATTGGGAGGAATTATTTTATTTGGAGGATGGATCACGGTGATGTAGTATTGCATCTTATTACCGCAGGTATGAGGAAGGAGGATCAAGGAGACGTTCGTTTTTGGCATGACCCATATTTCAAATAACGTTCATACAAAATGCCTTTTTGATGAATTTGGGATTGTTATATATAAATGTCGATGGTTCAACGGTTCATGTCCCAGCTACACAGGTTCTGAACTATGCGAGCAAAGTGGCTAGATCTGGTGGCGTGAAGTATGTGAAGCGATTCAGTCACTGGGATCAACGGTTAAATGGGTGGATACCATGGGGATGCAGCGTTCAGAGATGTTGTTTGCAGGGTAAACTGGGCATTTCTCAGCAGGAACAATAGCAGCCAGAATCTGGCTTTGACCAGCATTGATTTCACCAGCAACCGCCAGGATTGAGTCAGCAGGAAACAAGCCTAGATCCTAGTTACTGTGTGTGGCTACGCATTCCGTTACGGGCAGGCTGAACCATGTACCACACCGGAGCGTCTTTGATGCTACGATGGCAGCAACTGGAGGCCTTCCTTTTGCCACAGAAAACGAGATTTTGAGCCTATCATGCTGTCATTGTTTGAGCAAACTGCACACCAGTACAGCTCGCGCGACTATGCAACCAATGGTCGGGTCATGTTTCTCAATGATTTTTTGCGTGGATACTGGGCTGTCAATCCGGCTCCTCCTCCATGGGTCAAGACGGAGCCTCCTTCCTTTGCTACGTGGATTGACTGGAAGCGGGCAACTGTGCCACGCACAGCCTTCGGCGCATGTCATTCCTTCTCAGAGTGGTTTCCTATTCCTGGAACTCGGGTTTGCAACTCTTGTGCTGCAGCGTTTCCATTTGTCACTGGATCTATTTTGTCAAAGAAGCCTTTTCGGATTTATACATATTTATACCCTGAGATTTCTTCTTCCAAAATAGGTTGCCACTTCGGCTTGGCTGGCTTGAAGGCACCTCATTTCTGGTTACAAGACAGCGCTGTGGACTATTTTGATCCAAGCTGCTTTGTATGACCACATGTCCACTAGGACTTGAATCTGATTTGGACGTGAATTTCTGGAGGAGTGAGGCGTGCATGTCGTGGTGTGTTTGCAAGGCGGTGTTTGTCTGCCCAAAGAATACAGCAGCAAACAATTAGATCATGCTCCCAAAAAGGGCCACAAAGCTGGGCATCAATAGAATAGTAGACAAATCATAGGCATGCAGAGTGAAGAGACTGGTGAATATTCCACACACTGTCACATTCAACAAAACACTTTGGGTTGACGGTTTTCTGGAGATTAACCATCTGGTAAGTAAAACATAATAGCTATCGAAAATGGTCCATTTGTTGATGATTTCCTATCAAGAGGTGCAGGGCAACCTCGTATAAGGTTTCAGCTGTTTCAGGCAGGACCACTGGTAGGATCCATACTGTACCCAAAGAAAGAGCCCATGTTCGGCGATTAGATCTTGTGGTGGCCGACAAAGATGTTATTGGAGCCTGGAACAAAGAGGAATGACACTTTCGACGGGATAATGCAAAAGTGGTGATGCAAAATTGTTATAGGACGCTAGTTTGGTAGTCTTGATTACTGGACTCCAAGAATCTGATTTGAGTTTACCGAAAATCGGACGCCAAAATCATCGGTAGCACCCCCAAGTTTGAGAAGTAGACCTGCTGGGGGGTGCAGTTCCAGTCAACCAAGCGGTTATTTCACCAAATTGGTGATATGTTGGTGATTACCATCAATATACATGGATAGACCCATAATAGTCACCTTGGTCTGCACACCCAAGTATCGAACTCACTTGGCCAGTTGGACACCTTAAAGGAAGTTGTTTTTGTTGAGTAGGGGAGCTAGGTCTTATGGAAGAATATGGAAGATATATGGCTATGAGTCAAAACCTAGGGACGGTAGGTTCTGAAATAGCTGGCTAATGGATGTTGATTCCCCCAAATATCGTACTACTAGGTTTTGACCCATCCCCATATCCATGGTATTCAGCAGTTAGAATTAGTTTGATAGGTTATAGATTTAGGCCATTCAAAATCCTCTATAAGCATGTTCAAACTCAGAGGGGGCATCCTATCATTTCCTGGGGGGAATTTGAAGGCACCATGGTTTGCACTGTGACTCCTCAAACCACTAGGAAAAGCATTCACAGTTGATGCAGCGGAACCCAGATCTCCAGAAAATTGATTCTCTATGGAAATCCTAGTTGGGTCCGAGACTGAGGTATCCCCAATTTGGTTTTGAACCTCATCTTTCATATATATATATATATGTGTATATATATATATATAGCCTCGTGCCCGGCCTTGGAACTACCGGAACAAGAATTAGCTTGGTTTAAACTACTGATTCCGTGACGAAATTTTGTCGCGGANTCGTGCCCGGCCTTGGAACTACCGGAACAAGAATTAGCTTGGTTTAAACTACTGATTCCGTGACGAAATTTTGTCGCGGAATTTTCTCAGAATCAACACTATCATACACCATCATCATCTTCATCTTCTTGATCATCATCATCATCATCATCATCATCATCATCATCATCATCATCTGTTCTGCAAGTTCAAGGAACGTTAACATCCCACCCCACCCCACCCCACCCCCCCTGCGTGTGCGTAGCATCAACTGCTTCAGCAAGTTCAAGGAACGTTAACATCCGTAGCATCAACTTCTTCTGCAAGTTCNACCCCACCCCCCCTGCGTGTGCGTAGCATCAACTGCTTCAGCAAGTTCAAGGAACGTTAACATCCGTAGCATCAACTTCTTCTGCAAGTTCAAATGAACATTAACATCCCACCCCACCCCCCCCACCCCCCCCACCCCATGATCATTGTAGGTAGTTCCAAGGCTGGGCACGAGCCTATATATACAATATAAATTATATAGATACACATAATATACGGCCTAGAATGTGGGTAGACCCTATTTTCAGACGCACCCAAGTTTTTTGTTTTCATCCCGACTGTCAAACGAAGACCCCGAGCAAGAAAAAAGACATCCCAGCTCCACTTTCATGGGTCGTGGGATTAGTGAGCTGGTGATCGCAACTGGGATATAACTGGCTGTTCATCCATGGCTTATGTCATGTCACAACCCAGTTGCGATCAGCAAACAAATCGGCCCATCCACCTTTAAATACTCGCCAGAGTACTCCCATCATTCGCCATCTCCAAGTCTTGGCCATTGGGCCCAACTCCGCCAACGCTCCCGGCTCCAGGTTTTTTGTTTGGGCGCTTCAATCCACAGCACTACTATTTCGTGCTGATTCTCAACACACGAAATCTTCTGATCGCTGTCACGCCCGTGCCTCGACGGCAAGGGGCGGCAACTATACAAAAAAGACCATGACTCAGGACCTAGAAATCCATGAGTTTGGAATTCCCATGTGAACCAATCTTAATTATTGTCGGATATGTTCCAATCATGTTTTGATATTGCTCAACTGGCTTCCAGTCCAAATGAAATCACTGAACCCAAGAAAATTGGATGAGTCTCTACTAACATTGAAACACATCGATCCAAACATCTCCTGCAACTGGTCTCAAACCTTGATGAAAGTTGATCAGTGATCTCCAGGTGTTGCTGCAAATGTACAACGAGTTGCTCTTCATTTTCTTCACCTTTACTTTGACCCTCTATGCCCTTCTTCAGGCGAGAAAAGTCAGGGACTATCAGGGACTTGTAAATGCTGCTGGATGATTGGATATGATTGGTCATGGTAGCTGATGATTTTGGCAGTTGACCTGGGGGTCAAAATTTCATGGCACACTGGATGGTTTCGTGCACGTTTTGACCAAAATCGAAGCCGTCGCACTGTCTTTCGTTTTGACCCACACCCATTGGGCCATATGTTATATGGGATGATTCTTGAGAAGTATTTTCATTGGATTGGTTTAAGGGAAAATTTGCAGGAAAGCCCTATATTTAATGGTAACAAACATGAGATAAACATGAGTTCCTGCAGATTTTCCCATCAACCAATCCATTGATATTTTAAGTCTAGATGAAAATCGAGTCCACTTTGCTTTCTGCACCATGATTTACTGTATCGGATAATTTTGATGCATGTTTGCAATCTTTTGCATGTGTCGTTGATGAGTTCGGTGAGACTTTCATGGTGTTTGTATTGTTTCCTCTTTCGTCTCTCAAGAGTATCTCCCTTGTTGTATCCAACACTTCTTTTCTTGGACGATGATCTTCACTGGGTTTTTCTTTCATGGGATGAAGAAACCACTGAGTTCTCAGGCCACGAGCCAGTGATATGAGCTTCCTCCAGGAGCTTTTGAAAACATCAGTTTCGTGGAGCGTATCCTGTCAGTTTGATCATCCCAGTGGCTTTTCTAGGCTACTTCAAAGAACAACTCGACCGAGCGTGGACCTGCTGAAAAGAAGAACAACAGAAAAGAAACGCCCTTCAGTGTCACCAAACACGGCGAGCTGGGACATTTCCGGACCAAGTGGTTTTAATGGGAAATTCAGCAAACTAAATGGGGGATGTTCCAGTGCCATGTTTGATTACCAGAGGGTAGGCTTTTCAGAGTGCTAGATCGTCTTCCTTGCGCTTTGGCTGTTTTGACATAAGAAATCAGCTACAGAATCAACACGAACTCCTCTTACTGGCAGTGGTCTCCAAAGAAGACAACTATAATATGTATCTATATGTACTGTACTTTCTGTGATCGCTTGGTTTGTTTTGTTGTAATGAACGGAAAACTCTGTGGTAGGCTCTTATAAGGATACTTCCTCGGGTCTGTGGGTAAAAGAAAAAGGAGAACTGTTTGACGTTCTTCTTGTTGCCTTCTGGCAATTTCACATGCTCATAGCCATGAACAATTTCCCATACTGACAGAGGTTCGTCTTCTCCTTGTTCGCATTGTATGTGAAAAAAGGGCTACGTCCCTTGTTGCGCTTGGGGTCCCTAGAGTGGAGGTAGTGTGCCTGAAATTACGGCCTTACGCATACCTTACATCGCTTGGTACCTTCAATATCTATGTATATATATATATATTATATATATATACTGTAATACTGTATAGAATACATATATTTTAATATTTATATATCTGGGTTTGTCTGAACTTCAATGTGACCCGTACTCCAAAATGATTGATGGTTCCAATCTACGGAGTAACACTGGGGTATACCTTTTATCCCGTTTTATACAAGTTTCAGACACATCCATATTGAGAGATATATTCTTGTTCGGGTGTACCCCAGTTTCATACACCCGCATATCATATCGTTGGTTATATACCTATGATGTGCCCACTATATCCCTATCATAGTTGGTTTTATATGGTTTTACGCCCCCATGTTTGTTTGTTGGATACACACTAGACCTTGGTTTCCACATTAAATCCTATTGAATTGTTGCTTGGTTGTGTGCCATTAAATTCCATTACATAAATCAGCACAACTCACCGTATCTTGATGGTGTATATATATATATATAATTATGTGTATATATATATATGTATGTATATGAACTGTATATGCGTGATATTTCACTAAATCCTTTAAAATAGCAATATCTTCCCATCTATAATCCATGTATAAAAGACACCTTGCTTGAGTACAATTTTCTACCACCCAGTTAAACCACCCAGTTGTCTCACATGGCAGGCTCATATTTGTCCATGGAGGACTCAGTTGTCAAACCTCTTGGATGCAGGCCGGTGAGGTTTTATCATGGTTTACACAAGGGATATCCATAGAATGTACATGGGGGTTTCCATAAATGGGGGTACCCAAAAATGGATGGTTTATGATGGACAAATCCCATTAAAGTGGATGATTTGGGGTACCCCCATTTTAGGAAACCTCCATATACATGTTTGGCAATCCAAAAATTATAGAAGTTCGTAAAATCATTGGTAGAATAGTGACAATTCAAAGGTTCTATTTTTGTTTTCAGTGGTTACTAAGAATAATTGTAGTAATGGATCATAGTTTCTATTATTTACATGTTGAAATATATATATATATATATCAATTAGTAATGATAGTAACTATACCCAGCTCACGAACGGACTGTTCTGGGTGATCTTGCAGCCAATGCCTAGTTGAAACCCAGAATCAGCATTGGTAAAGTCCCTGCATTGGGAAAGTAGCATCGTGGATGCGTGGATGCATCGTGGGGGACATCATCTGATACACCGATAATATAGCGAATTAACGCGAATTGATCACAATCGGTTTGTGTTTGAGTTCACATGACCCGCATCCTATATTTTCATGATCACAAGCACTGTCACCCTCTGAAAATCTACAGCCGCAGGGGAAAATGCTGGTGCCCCGATACCTGCTGGTGCCCCATAGTTATGCTTGCTGGTTCATCTTACCCCAACTCTAGTCATTTCATCACCAGCTTGTGAATCGAGGGAGGTACGTCACCTGGCATGTCCTGTTTCCTGGTGGCAGCAGTCGCTATCGGCATCACTCTGCTGGACTTTGATGTGAAACGACAGACCATCATCGTCCAGATCATGTCGATGCTACCCGGCACTGTATGGGGACGGGGTCAGGTGATGACAGTCGTTGACTTCTTTTTGGGGAGATTTACTGGGTATAAAGTAAGAAGACATGGGGATGTAATGGGAGATCATCATCAGTCCACTATGAAATTCCCACCTTTGTCTTGATTGAAGCACGGTTTTTGGTGGATAAAGACCTATCGAATCTGGAGGGAAGTTGGGTTTTTCACCCCCTGTAGCTATGGCTAGTCGAAGATGGGCACCTGGAGGGTCATCCTGCGAATGTTTCGCTGGTTATTTCAGTATGGATGGATACTGACAAATACTGACAATATATAATCTAGATTGACACAAATGTGGAAAATCCACCATGAATGTAGATCATTTTCTGAAGGGAAACCGTGTCCTCGCTTTTCCACATTTTTGCCCCGAGTTAACATCAGCCTTCAGCAACTGTAACTAGGTGGTCTATGGTGGTGATGACTATATCACAGTCTATTCTGACTATCCCCATGTTGTTGTTTGTGGTTTGCTGATAGTTGATGCTCCAACTCACATGGTGTTGGTAAAATGCCGAAGGGTACCTTCCAAAACACTTATGCGTTGTGTTTTCATATTGGTTCTTGATTCGCGAACTCCCGTGGTGTATTTTCTCCAGTGGTTGATACAAAAGTGTTCCAACTGATATGCACAATAGATGTAGTTTGATATGTGTATTGTCCTCTGGCTATTAACATAGCTGTGGAAAAATTCCTATAGATAGAGTTTTTCATGCAAAAATCCTCTATAAATGAGCCATTTTCCATAGCTATGTTAAATAACCAGAGGGTACATGTTACATGTATGTGATATTGTTATTATGATATGTATACGATTATAAAGATGCATGGACGGATGAATTGATGGATCGATCAATAGATAGGATGATAGGTAGATAGATATATAGATAGATAGAATATGACATAGGAATACAGATAAGTCAATATAGATAGATAGATCTAGATAGATAGATCTAGATAGATATATATATATAGATAGATATAGATAGATATAAATAGAGATATAGATAGATATAGATAGATATAGATATATATATATATATATAGATAGATATAGATAGATATAGATAGATATAGATAGATATAGATATAGATATAGATAGATATAGATATACATAGATATAGATAGAATAGATATAGATAGATATGTATATACATGTATATATATGTATAGATAGATAGACAGGTAGATAGGTAGACAGATATAGGTTGTAAATATCCAGCAATGTCAGTTGCAACAGTACACCTCAATAAGTGCTTTCATCCCAACTCATCCTCTCATCTCGAGGCTTTCGACGCTTTGTTTCCTGACGCTGTTTTTGGCATTGCTGTGCTACTCCGCCTATCGCGCCTATCGGCCCTCGCGGACCTATGGCATCTTCCTAAGTCATCACAAGCTGGGCGCTGCGGTATTGGCGAGGTGCCCATGTGGGGGCCCATGTGGGTTTTGGATAGCAAAAAACATCGGAAAATGGTGATTTAACCAACAAACCTAGCTGATTTGTGAAAGCTCAGTTGGGGGCCACATACCTCCAATTTCACTCTGGCTTATGAATGTTTATGATACTTACGACTTAAAACTGTGGTTACTTGGGTTACAAACCAACTTATCACTGGGGGGGCCCTACGTTGTAGAGTAGAGGTAGGAATTTGATGGTAATGTGATATGTTTTAATGAGCTTGGAATGCTGCTCGACACTACTAAGGACTACACCTCTGAGACTTGGGATTGAATCAACAAACGAAGAGAATTCTGGAAGGTGGTGCCCAAACGTTCGTTGGCTACCTTGCCCTATTTCACTAGGAATTTACTATAGAATATGTACAAGCTAAATGGGGTAGTACAGACCAACACCTTGTGGCAACACATTTACGCAGGAATTCGTTCGTAGCCATGGAAGTGAGCAAAAAAGATACAAACTGGTGCATTCTAATTTTAAGTTTGTTTGTAAGCCCTCATTAACTATAGATTCACCGATATACTTGTAAACCAGCTTGACTAGTGAACTGGGGTACAACCTTGGAAGGATGCCAACAGTCAACCAGAAGATATTCACCAACCTTGCAGCACTTTTTTGTGGTATCGATGGTGGTCCCCCAACGGTGGAGTATCACCACAGTTAGCAAGGCGCTCGGGTTGCAATTTGCTTTACCACATTTTACAACCAAGTCAGCAGGGGAAAAGCACATGAAACTCATACCCACTTTTTTTGAATAGTTGGAGCTTTCCTAAATCATGGGGCTACCGGGTTAGCCCCAAATCATCCAGTCATGGTTCTTCACCCTGGCGGCGAACAGGGCAGAGGTTGCATCTGAATGTGTCATGAAACAGGAGACTACTGGAAATTGGAGTGGTTTAAAGAACAATTTTACCCGGAAACCCACGGAATTTTCCTATGAAATATGGGGTTTTCCTGTAAAATTTCCCTTTAACCAATCCATGGAAACTTAGTATCATCATGATCATGGTGAATAGTTGTTTGTCATGTTGCACACCTGCCCCGCATGCGGATTCATGCAATAGTTGTATGCACCCCAGACATCACCAGACTGTGTTGTAATTTGTTGTAATAGTATTTCATAATTGTTCATGGTGATGAATAGTGGTTAATAGATGTTAATAGTAGTTAATGGTGGTTAAGAGTAGTTACTAATGGCTAAAAATCCTCATGAAACATCCAAAGATCAAAGGCATTGATTGAAAACGAAAAACTGTGCGTTTTTATCCTATCCCCCGGGTTTTTTGGACACCCGCATTCTACAGTCCTATGTGGTTGTTTATCTCGACAAGACCATATTACCAGAATCATGTTAATATGCTTTGCTGAAACATCATGAACGCAGAAGTCTAGCCATTTGTTTTTTTATGTTTCATATTATCACAACCACATTATAAGATTTAAACCATCCCTTTTTCGGCATTGTCATCATGAATCATTCCTTTGCGCCATGTGTTTTTCTCATCACAGGCCGGACGGGTGGTTCGGCCTTTGAGGTGGTTCAAGATGATGTTGAACGAGTACGTCACGGACCGAATCTTTTTGGACTCCGATGATGTCACTCGGCCGTTGCGCTTGAATTCCGAACAGCGTAGAACAAAGTTCAGGTTGCCAAATAAGCAGAGCTGTTTGAAACCATGATTAGACTACTTGTAAATGGGAAAATACAAGGTGGTGACCCAGTTTGTTTTCTCAGCTGGTTTTGTTCACGAATAATTCACTCGAGTTGATGGTGATTAAATGACTACAGCTAGATGGGGTAACGGAAACCATCTTACAACTACAACACACCACGATAAATAGGCCAAAACCAAAGAGCTTGGATTGACAATTCTTCTATTCTAGTAGTCTCCCATCGCAGTTTTTGCGCACTTTTGCCTGCTAAAGGGGGACCTGGGCGCGTTTATACGCTATTGAAGTTGCTTGCAGGGAAAATATATCCAACAAAATTGATCAGTTCTTCATGGACATGTGGTATTGAACCCTCGAACATTCTGGATTTTCCTAGATGTTCATCTGATTCTTTGACTTTGGGATCTTGGTGACCGGGCAAGGGACCGGCCAGTTTTGTTTGGGTTCGCTCCCACCAATCATGTGGATTGAATCTTATTTTCAAGATAGAATGTATGGAAATATAGGTTTGCCAACCAAATCAATCAAGGTATTGCTACCGTGGTTCATGTCCCATAGTTCGTGGCTGTTGGGTTTCAAGAGTGGTGCGCCGTTCTTTATCGATCCCGAAAATCTGGAACCGCTGGAACTCTGGAACATGCTCTTGGGTTGCAAAGCTGGGTTAATTTCTTAACCTGCAGACAAGTGGAAAATCTGGAGCCCTGGCTGATTTGATCTATATAATCGCGTTTCATCATCATCCATGTAGGCATACCTGAAGTATTCACGTAAACTAATTTTCCTCAAGCTGCATATTCCAACCAGTTTCGGCCATGTTTCAGACAAGGAGAGTGGTGATCAGCTTCAAGAAGCGCCAAAATAGACATCAAATATCATCAGAGTTGAAGATATTAACTTCCCCACTGGATTTGGAGATCTTGTCATTGTATGCTTTGCGTGCTACCATCTTTTTCCATCCCTTGTTCCTGATCAGCGAGGTGAGCAAACTGGATGCCATTCTGGATGTGACCTCCTGGGATACAGAGATGCTATGATCAGTTTACCCGGGTATGTTTTGGCCATGCATGTGGATGGTGGTTTTTCCGTAGGGGTTACCATACCAATCGAAAAATGAAAAAGAATAGTTAAGATATGTTAAGATGGAATTATGGGCTTGAAACTCTGGAACCATCCCCCCATGTGTAAATGGCCAAAACATAGGACTGATGCACCCATTGACTGGATTGAGGAATCCCGTTGATGCTGGTGGGATGATCATACTTTCGAAATCCTTGAACCATTTTTTTTGGAATTAGGGAAATGGGGTACAACCATTGAAATTTGGGGTTGCTCCTTGTTCAGACAATGCATAAAAAAAATGAAAGGTTTTACCATAGGAGGCTCTCGGAAATCAAAAGCTGTTCCAATCAATAATGGGTTTTAAAATCATTGTAATCCAAATGCAGCGTGGCCTCCATTAATTGGTGGGGACAGAGTCATACTAATAATATCAATATTGTCTAGTGAAAGCCAATGGAAAAGCCACAATACGACGTTGGAACCAATGAACATTGGGTGGCTTCTTTATTGGGATGCTCCAGTGCCAAACAGTAATTTCAATGCCCATGGCCATTTTGGGGTGCATCCCACTTACGAAATGGGTGATAACCCATAGTTATACCCTAACTGGCTGACTGGCTGATATTATTATTTTTGTTATTATTATTAACCTGCACATCCAAGTATATATATATATATGTATACCCAGAACTTACACTGGGGGTTAGTTATATTCCATCAAATCCCATTCAATCTCCTTGAACATATATATATATACACATTAATTGATGGTGTACACATATATGTATATATGTATATACACATGGTATTCCATGATTCAATCCCATGAAATTGAAATCACCATAAATCACCATCTATTTGTTTGGTACAAAAAACAGCAAAATTCCAATCATCTACCCTCTGGTAAACCAACATAACTATGGAACATCACCATTTTTCATGGGAAAATCCACTATTTCTATGGCCATTTTCAAGTTCGCAAACGGTGCGTTTACCAGAGGTTTTAAAATCACCGAAGAATCCGATATTTTTTTTCTCCATCTCCACATCTGATTCGTTCGTAACCCGAGGAACGTGGTGGTTTTGATGACCTCGGAGACCATGAAACGCATGTGGTGCGCTGCCGAAGTGGCCTCTGCCTGGGATTCGGGCACGAAGCTGGTCGCTTGGATGTGGCGAATGATGTGATTTTTTTCCCTCTGGTTATGACGAACAGTTCGGGTAGATGATATTCGAAACCATATTAGATGATATTAGATATTGTTTTTAGAAACCATATTAGATGATATTAGATTATACCCTCTGGTTATTTGGGGTTATAAGTATCATAAACCATGTATCATAAGTATCATAAATCATAGTTAATTATTTGCTATTGGAGTACCGTTAGTATCTATACTTACCCTCTGGTTATTTCACAGTTCGCCATGGAAGCCATGGCCCATTTATAGATGATATTGGATGATAAACATAGTGATTTACCTCTGAAAAAATTGTGATTTTCCATGGCGAACTGTTAAATAACCAGAGGGTAGATGACAATGGAATACAATGGAGGCTAGATATCATAAACCATAAGTAGTCATAGATGATTGATGAGCTAATCATGTAGTCATGGATGAATATAGACTAGAATAGATGGTATAGTCATAATATGTAATAATATGTCATGATATAGATAGTAATAGTTGATGGTGGCGATATAGCCGATTAAAAGTCATAGATATTAATAGATGATGGTTGATACCCTCTGGTAAACTAAGAGTTTGCTATGGAAAGTCATCCATACTTAGGGAGGTGGACTATAAATTGGCCATTTCAATAGCTGCTAGTCAGTTTACCGGAGGGTAATTTACAGTCATAGACATGGATGACAGTGGATGCTAGATATCATAAGTCATATAAGTCATACGTATTGAGAGTCATGTCCATCATCTTAACTATCTACGGGGACCCACGTTGTAGATGGTAATAGATGATGGGGTATAGAAAAGTAATGCTTGTGATTTTATACTTATATCATAAATATAAACAGATCGTATTAAACCGTGAAATTGCTTGAATCGCGGATGGCGGGGATTGGTTGCAGGGATTTTTTTAAGCACATGCCTGCGGTAAAGTAAGAATTTTGATACCCTCTGGATTCTGTGGATCCCTCTAGTTCTTTGTTATAGTTGGAGAACAGGAAAACATGGCTCATGGCTAGTTCCATGATTTACTGTTTAAGAAAAATGTGTTTTTCCATAGCTACATCAAGTATTGATTTACTTCAAAGCTATCTAGAAGCTATTTACTTTCTAATGAAAAGCAATAGATTGTTGGGAAGTTAGCCATGCATAGAAATACTATTTGAAGTAAATAATAGCCATGACATTGTACTTGGGATGATATGATATATATATATATATGTCTACATATACATATATGTATATATAGTATATATGCCCACAGGCCGGGGGTGCCGCCCAGAGGTTTATCTTGGGACCAACTCTTGAGGGTTTGTTTAGGGTGTGTTGAGGTTTATTTACGGTTTTTTGTAGGGTTTAATTAGGGATTATTTCGGTTTTCATTTAGGGGTTTCCTAGCGTTACATGTCAGATTTAGGTTTGAGGCTTTAGGATTTAGGGTTTAGGGTCTTGCGTTTTGGGTTCACAAGTCTCCTCAGCCAAATTGCCATGAAAAACCGACATCCCAACATGCAAGAAACAAAAAGACCTTGCGCAGTTCAAATCCACTTCGCCGGGCAGCACCCCCGTCCTGGCCGTAAATGGCTATTGCTTTATATCATGGTCATGCAGTAAATCTCATGGTCATGGCCACGCGATATGTATGAATTCAGTGCTAAACATATTAGGCGTAATCGTACAGATAGAAACGATATGTGTTTATACCATATATATATATACTGTATTTATACATTTTTTTTATTCCCCAAACAGTGTGTCCACACTGAGGAGTTCTTACAGTACTAGTAGGGGCCGGTGCTTGATCAGGGTGCTCCATCTGGGGCCCGGCATTTTACCTGTAAATTCTCGCATAATTGGCTTTCCTGAGACGTCCATGTGCGTTTCGACTGCGGAGGTTGGCACAAACTGCCGGTCGCGTCATGTCATGGTCCTGCTGTACATGGTGTGTTTTTGAATAACCAAGCAAATCCAAGTATCATAAGTCACGGCACACCAAACCTATATAGTTTTTTTGTTTGAACAGAATCACCATTATCAATCCCATATCATTTCATGTGTATTTTTTTAATACCCAATTGAAATCCCATCATCAAATGCATCCCCATCATCATCAACATCAGCATCATCATCATCACCATAATCATCACCATCACCACCATCATTGTCATGATCATGATCATCATCATCGTCGTCATCATCATCATCATCATCATCATCATCATCATCATCATCATCATAATGTTCAGTATCATCATCATCATAATTACCAGCATCATTATCATCATCACCATCATCATCATCATCATCATCATCATAATTTTCAGCATCATCATCATCATCATCATCATCATCATCATCATCGTCATCATCATCATCATCATCATCATCATCATCATCATCAAAAAGGTCTATCCTTCATCGACAAGAACCACAAAATGTTGATGCTGATGAAACCTCCCAAGATTTTTTGACGAATTTCCAAGAAAACTAAAGTTCATAAAGCTAATTCCATGGCGATTCACTTCGAAAACTGGGCGATTTTGCGTTTCGGATCCGTTGGATGCCATCGAATGCCATCGATGCGCTGTAGGTCCTAGTGAGCTGCGATGGCAACCGAATTACCCGGGGACTCATCGAAGAAATCCCGGAGTTGTGGTCCGAGCAACAGAAGGTACCAGGGCTGGGGCCGCTGGAGATGGACAAGGAAATGTGTGGCTGAGTTTTGTTGATGTATGGAAATAGTAATGATAAGTATAGAATAGTATAGAAATATTTAGAATCATGCTGACATGAAATCGTAGTTTAAACTATTGGAAGATCGGGAATACACGAGTTTATGTATATATGTTACGCATGTTTAAATGTCATTGAACTTTCAGCATCACCTGTACAGACTACAAATGAAATTTAGGCTGCAATGTTTGAAGCGGACAATGTTTCCAGGGCTGAAAAATCCGAAGAACTTGAACATCATCGGGAGTGAGAAGGAATGTTAAAATGTTGTTTTATTGCAAGTTTTGATTACTGTAGCGGGTAAAAGAATTGGTTTCGTTTTGGGTCAATTCACTGATGTTTGTCCATATGATTTCATATGAATCATTGGCAAGAGTGTTTGTAGGCAAGTTCAATACCAAATCTCTATATGGAACTTGGGGATTGCATTGGCTAAACTTTTGTTCGATCACATCAAGGATAATCTTAGCATATGTGGTAGAAATACATTGGTGACCCTGAAAGCTGTTGGCATGCGCGGCAGGCATGCCAGTTGCGCCAAAGTTTGTACAGCATGGCAAATTGGACGTTTTGACCAACGCACTTGTGTACAGATATCAATGGATCAAATTTGTCAATACACATGCATAGATTTTTTGAATCATACATATACAAATATATGTACATACAATACATATATAATATATATGTACATACAATACATATATAATATACATGTATATTATATATATATATACATACATCATACATATATTTACACCAGTATGCATCAATATACATCCATTTTTGGCGAGATGGTGCATTCATCATTCCACAAGCCAGCTTGAGAAAAAACTGAGGTTGTTTTGCCCCAAAATCGATCATGATGAAACTCAATTCCTTCCACCTAACATTAGATGCTCCACAGGAACCATGATCAATATCAGCAAATTCACTTTTGGGTACCTTATTCAGGCTATGTGACATATTCATGCAGGGTTTCAATCAATCAACCTCTGATGTCGTAGTTCAGGCTTCCCAGACCCTCCGTTTATACTCCAAAAAGTCTAAACGTATTCAGATTCAGGGGCAAAACACAAGTTTTTATGGCTACAAACGGAGGTTCTAGATATCGCAATTCATCACTTTTTGGGGGACCCTGGAGTTTTCTTCAAAATCGGTTTAAATTCTCGAGGCGACACTGTTTAGCACCGGCGTTCACATTGACATGATCGTTCCTTGGCGGTATTAGGCCTGATTGAAGAAGTTGGGGTTTCTTAAAATGGGATGGGTTTCAATAATCCCTTCCCCAGTTCATATTAAACACCCCCCAGAAACCATGTTGGGTGTAGGGGATGAAGCTTCATATTTGGAACATTTTGGAACCATGGGGTATTCAATAACGGGGGATCCGATTACTGTACCAAAATGGTCTAATTTTGGATTCTTGAAATATTTATAAGAATTTTATGGGATTTTTATGGTGATTTGATGGGATTTACCTTCCGGTAATCAAACATGGCTAGCTGCTCGAAAAAACCCGATCAATGGAATGTTTAAAAACAGCCAAACATGGTGGATTTTCCAGCACACCATGTTTGATTACCAGAGGGTGCGTTTAGCAACGTATTAGATAGAATATGATAGAATACAAAATAGAAGTTACTTTCTTCGAGTGATCCCCACCCTGACACATTGTTCTGATTCTGATATAGTTTCTGACATGCCATCTGGAAGTATACATTGGTATTCTATTCTGGCATTCTATCTGGCATCAATTTTGACATTCTATTCTGGCATTCTATCTGGCATCTATTTTGACATTCTATTCTGCCATTCTATTTGGCGTGCATTCTGGCATTCTTTCTGGCATCTATTCTGGCATTCATTCTGACATTTTTTTCTGGCATTCTATCTGACTTTCTATTCTGGCATTCTATCGGGCATCTATTCCAACATTCTGTCTACAGGGGCACTGCCGGACCTCTGAGATCTGGAGCTCGCGGTTGAGGTCCAGCGTGCCCAGTGAGCTCCGGAGCTCGCAGTTGCGATCCGAGGCTGCTGGAGGAGAAGGAGGAAGAAGGAAGAAGGAAGAAGAACGAAGGAAGGAGAAAGTAGCTCTGATAAGATCTAGAGACCCTCACCTCAGTTGGGGAAAAATGTTTCCTTTGAAAAAAAAAAACAATAGAAGAACGGTTTGAAGAACGTTTTCTTAGGACTTAGGAAACTGATTGGTCTGAAAAACGCAGCTAAGTTGACGCAACTTATTTGATTAACTAGCGAGGATATAAGTATAGTATTCATGGGGGTTTTAAATTAGCTTAGAACCCGGGGCATCAATCATCCGCATTGGGAAGGTTGACTGAATACCCATCATGTATCATCATGTAGTCCACCCGCTCTATTTGGGTCTAATTTTAAAACCAGGGACACTGGGCAAGAAAATTTAGGGACATTCACATATTTCAAGCTGCTAGAAAGATGGTTTACTCGAGAAAAATGCCATGAACCCAGCTGCCTTTTTGGTTGGATTGTTCAAAGTTGAAACCGATGGCCCGTATTGAAATTGAATTTCAAGTACACCAGGGAGAACAGAGGTGGCGAGCAAGTCACAAGACGATGAGTTTTGGTGTTGAGGCCCGCTAATGATGATGTTGGTGATGAACACAAAGGGAGTGGCCGTGGAGTGACGAAGCCAAGGCTGCACTACAGCAGCAGCTGGTGAATGCGACGGTGAACCAATGGAGGAGGAGCTAAGGATGCAGGATGGTGGCGAAGGACCAACGGCTCGAAGGGAAGGACCAGTGGTTGGCGATGATGGAGCAGGTCCTTGAGCTGGAACGGACTCAAGGAGCAGCAGATGCCAGCAGGTGCACAAAGGGAGGATCGGAGGTACAGCCAAGCTCCGGGTTTTCTCTGGACTGGGTCGACCCCAACGGTGGCCAGTGTTCCAGACGTTGACATGGAGACCTGATGTTTTAGCGTGCTTTGAGATTCTTCCACTGGTCCCATAACCGCCTTCTTCTAGTTATTCGAATACAGGGAAACTTACCAATCTGGCCAAAGGGCCCATGAAAACAAAATTATACCACGGATGAATATATACATATGCATGTATATCATTTATATATATATATATATGTATAATTATATTATATATATATATGTAATTATATGTATAGATATGCATGGAACACAAGCAATATTATACCCCAAGGAATGGATAAGTGCTTACTATGCCATTTTCCATGGCGTTTGATGCCTTAATCCCAATGTTTGATGGTCAACGTGCCAACAGCTCGGGGGATATTTGTGGCATTTTGTGGTTAACGACTCATTCTTGTTGGGGAAACTCATGGTGTCTCTACACCAAACTTTCCCTTAGCCGCCTAAGTTCAGTTGATGGGTTTGACTCTCTCTCCCGATGTTGCAATGTATGGGTAGTTTCAACTTGAAGCCCATCCATGGTTGGTGTCAATCGCGTATGGGTCAAAGCGATCAGCCCCCAACAGAAAAAATGATTTCGTTGCTTGCATGTGTAGAAATCACCAAAAAGATAGATACATGACTTATCAATATTTTACTCTTGGCTTTGGCCTTTCTATCTTGGCTTGGGCGTTGCTATAGTATATGACCAGCCGTCCAACAAGATACAAGTTAGGGGCCCTAATGAAAGCACTTAGTTTATAAACCCTATTCAGTATAGATATATTTCCTATACCCCAAAGGATTCAGCGGACTCAACTAACTCTTTCAACGGGCCTCGAAGAACAGCAAGGTGGATGCCTATAAAGATCTCCTAACTGCACCTGTCATCCCACTCGTGCGCAACGGTGCCACGGCCGCAGAGCCTGGGGTGATGTGAAGGAAAATGGCCCAATTTAATGTGGTCAAGCAAATAAGATCTACATGGTCCATGGTGATATTTCATAGGGATATTTCATGGGGATAATATCTGGGATATGATTTCTGGGATATGATTTCATGATTTCATGGGATACAATGGGTCCGCTTCTGGGATGATCCGTAGTAAACTGTGCGTAAACCATCGTAAAATCCAGGGCTCATCTGCAATGACTTGCCGTACAATGGCTGGGTTTTTTCTGTACCCCCAAATTCGAGCTTCCTGATCTTTCTGGCACTGGGTGAATCCAACATGTTTCAAGATTTACTCTCCCAAGGGGTTCACACAACTGGGCAACTTGGAGGGTATTCCCAAAGCCAGTTGAGACATGGAGTCTTTCGGGGAATGGTACAAACATGTCATAACATACTTGAGATATTCAGATCCATCAAAGTACATTGTTGCTTCAACCTTGCAACATCTTGCAACTATGATGTCGATTTCAGTTGCCTGGTGCAGGTTCCCGGGCTTCCCTAAATCCAGAAACTGATGGACAACCAACTCATGAATCAATTGATATTTGACACTATGACTAACTGCATATGGGTCAAAAAAGCATTAGATCAAGAGAGTGGGCACTGGAAATATGATGAGTTCATAGCCAGATGATAAGATGGGTCATGCTGTCAATGGATTGGTTAATGGGAGCATTTACAGGAACCCCTGTATTTCATGGGAAAATCCATGGTTTCCTGTAGATTTCGCCTTAAACCAATCCAATGATGTTGGTTGATCAAGAACATGGCTTCATCACCAGCTTATCAATCCATGCACAATGTGATGGATTACAAACTATCACCAAAACCTTTCAAGTTTTATTCGCCACGTGAGAGAGTTGTTCTGTAATCATATGGATCATATTGCGTGTAAATATCATTGGATTTGTTCAAGGGATATTTGTTTACACACAAAACCAATGTATTTGATGGGGAAAGCCATGGTTTCCTAGAGATATTCCCTTTAATCAATCGCAGTGAAAGTAGGGAACCTCGAATGTTTTTTCAGGTAGCCGTCTCTTTCAAGGCACACGGATGTACTTGGCTACTCGAAGCCACTCATGACACATGTTGTTCAAAATTGAAACTGCTGTAATTGGCGAAGGTGGCTTATAAGTATATATATCATCTAGAGGAGGTATGGTGATTATAACTATAGATAATTGGATAAGATGAGCCAACAGGCACAACTAGTGGGCACTACCGTGCATGTCCCCAGTACACTCCATGCTATCCCGATTTTGTTGGTTACATGGTTACAAATTGTGTATATCACATATCCCATTAGATTGTCATTATATCCCTGTTCTGGTCGGTTTAACCTCCTTTAGGTTGATTATATAATCCCCTCCCCCCATTCTAGTTTATTGATAGATCATCAACAGCAGTGAATGTCTTCCTGAGAATATCTGTAGGCAGGGGAAGAAGAAACTGTTCAAGTCTCCACTCTCCCAAACGGGGATTTGATATCTCATCAGATTGCATATCCCCCATGATGTTACCATTATATATATATATACATATTATATATATATATATATTCCCATTGTTGCTTCTGAAATACTCCTATTGTATCCCTCTATGAACACTCAATTGATCAGAAATGATTTGATTGGTGCTTTCATGCTTCAAGCATTTTTCAAGGCATGTTGAAGGAATTGTAGACCTGGGATGATGATCTCCACAGTTTTGGCCCCTGACCAGTTACGAATAGTTAACAAATTGTTATTTTATGGGCTCATCATTCCATAAATGGGGGCGGGTCAAAACTTATTATTATCCATTTTAGTGGAATGAACATCCATTTACGAGCTATTTTGATGTTCACTAGGTGCCAGGGTTTTGACTTATAGCCAAATGGGGTTATAACTGACTTATAACTGGTAAGGGGCCATGATCGCAGTGACTTTCCCCTGACTTTCAGCGCCGGGTCAAGCACCCAGCGGCATCCTGCGACTTCGGAACTTAGCCGAGGTGCTCGAATTGATCCACACCACGACGTGGTGAAGGAGGTCATCAGTCAATGCCGAGGCGCGCTGCTGCCGTGATTTCGAGCCGGGAGCTGAGCCAAGACCATGGACATGTTGAAAGGATTTAGATGGGATTAATGTGGTTTTTATTGGACTTTAATTGGATGATGTAAAACCAATGGTTTCCCTGGTAAAATAAGCAACATGGTGGCTACTCCGCATTTTTTTGAAAAGGGTGTGTCTGAAAATTGGGTACACCTGAAACTGGTGAAGCATCATATCTTTGGGTGTCCTAGTTTCAAAAAAAAACATATAAACCAGCATGAACCAACCCCCAATCGGGGATTTACATAGGAATGCATGGGATTTAGTCAACATGTTGCAATGTAAGTGTGTTTGTTTTGGCTATGTTTCATTCGGCCAGCGGGTTTTTCAGTAAACCAACTTGCAATGAGGGGTTTAGCCACCGCTGGTACTATGGGGCTTGGTATCTATCCATAGGCCTCGAAAATGGCCGTTTTAATGGTGGGAAATGGTGATTATTTGAATCACTTGGAATGAGTTTAATTCCCCGATTTTCAGACCTGTATGTGTTATGTCAGCTATGGTCGATACATGCCGTGAAGCGTATCTAGGAGCTTCCATCAAGGATGGACCTGCTTGAGAATGCCTCAGCGGCAGGGGTTGCGGCAGGGGAATTGGCAAACGAGTTGGCCGAGGCCGACGGCATGAAATGGAGTGAGGTGCACAACGCCCTCACTGGCACCACAGGCGGCGTTGGCGGCGAATTCACCTTCGCCCGGGCGATCAAAGCCAATGTCTCTGGAGCCCGCTCAGCCATGTCGGCAGCTGCAGCGAACAGGACGGCTAATCAAGCCGCCCGAGATCTCATCGTTGCGAGGGGCATCAGCCTCGCGGACGACAGTTAGCAAACTGTCCACTTTCCAATAGTCGTGAGACGATTGCAAGCCATTACCATGCTTTGACCACGGCACTACACTTTTGACCTACGCCAACAAGTGGATTTATAGTATATCACTCCAGGTTGGTGTTCTATATGAACCATCTTACAACTCTGGAAACGCAATGAGGCTTATTGGGATGACAGGAAACACAAACAACATGGACGTGACGTGCAGGTTTGGGTGTGTTTCTGCTTTAAATGCTGACAGGTCCATGAAACAGATATATCCAAGTGAAACAAACAAACTTACCTATCATTTGGGGTTACAATTATCTTGGTTCACCCATTCATATATGTTTCTTCCAGCTATATACCAATAGATCATAAACCAAATATCAAGCCAGTCTTGCTGGTTAAATACCAATTTTGGTTGGCTACATTCTTGAGTTTTGGCATTTCATTAAACCCCTCATATTTTTTGGTTACACTCTGGCAATTTATTTTAGCTTTGAAAAGTCACCATTTCAAATAGGTAAATCATCTATACATGGCCAATTTCCACAGCAAACTGTTAAATTGCCAGAGGGCAACATAGCAATGGACAATTCTGATTAGTTCGAATTCTTTCCCATTTAAATGCCTATGTAATTCGGGGATTTCCCAGCCATGTTTGATGACTTTGGAGGGTACATGGCATCCCCGCCCGCCCCCGCGCTTGGGGTAGGTCTCTCTCGGCAAGTCCTGTCACGCTTGACGTTGCACGTACAGCGCTCGGCGTCCTTCTCGGCACCGCAGAATGCGATGCTTGGTTCAGCGTTGGATCTTCGCGGGACACAATGTGGGGCATCCCAAGTATGTTCGTTGGTGTATAAACCCCATGAATCATAAACCATAGCTATTGGAGAGTTCAGCAACTTAAGACTATCATAAATCAGCTGTAACTCCCATGAAATATTTCATGAAATAGCATTCTTCTTGGTGAATCATGTTAAAAAATCTCCATGTTCCTATGGTGTTTGCATGTTTTTCTTTTCGTAAACCCCACGTCGCCCCCATGTCAACTGCCAGGATCTACCTCATTGGCGACGTGCAAACGCCCGAGCCGGGCTGCGTCTGCCGGGTGATCCAAACGATGCTCCAAGCGTCTCTGCAGGATCCGGAGATCGAGGCAATTTCCCATAGCTTGGTGGCTGAAAGAGAATGGCAATTTGATCATTTGTATATAATTGTATAATTATTGTATATATATATATATAAATAAACTTATGTTTACCAATACACTGCACTATATACCTATGTGAATAGATGATACTATATGGTGACATATGTGATAGTTGGGAATTGAATGGTAATAGATAGATGGCAATAGGTGGTAGTATATTGACATATACGGCAATGGATGGCAATAAATGCACATAAAAGGTACTAAGTGGTAATGATATGGTAGTGATACATGGTAGTAGTAGTAGTAGTAGTAGTAGTAGTAGTAGTAGTAGTAGTAGTAGTAGTAGTAGTAGTAGTAGTATATTATGGTAGTTAATGTATGGAAATGTACGTTTGGTCATGATACATGGTATAATGCCATAGCATTATACAGTATACCCAATGTTTTTACACTACCATTCAGTGGGTAAATGAATTGCGCAAGCCGTCGTTTTGCTTGGGGTCATTATGGGATAGATTCACCATTAAATGTACCTCCAAAATCAGCCGCGAGAATCTAGATGCATTTCAGCCATGCAGATCCAGGTTTTGAGTCTCTGAGAGGGGTTTAGATGGGTGTATCACCTACGCCACCAACACATTGAACTTTGGGCCGGGGATCAACAAACTGTAGCTGTAGCTTGAAGAACATCGCACCATAGGTGGTATGCGAGATGTGATTTTTTTGGTCTTGACCCTGTAATTGACTTGTCAAACAGAAACATGTCAGGAAAGTGAGTGTCCAGCTACTGGTTGAAAACATCGTTGATACATGATTCTCTGGTCGGTGCTTTATGTGTGTCAAAAAAATAGGAAATCTTACAAATCTAACGGGAATATCTGGGAATACATATAGTAACCAACCAGTATGTTTTTTCATGTTTTTGTCATGGCTCAGTTGATAATGGTGCGCCACGTGAAATCTCCTGTCACCGTGCCTATCTTGGAGGGACGTTGATCCGACAGATTCTAGACGTCCTTTTCCCATTGGTTGTTGGAAATAGGCTAGGTACTTCAATGATAATAACGTGTTTTTTTGAAATGTTTTTGATAGGAATTTTCAAGCGGACACATATAGTATAATTCTGGAATTGTTATAGCGATCTTGGTTCTGACAAAGCAGTTTGGGTACAGGTCACAATCCCTTCGGAACAGCCGGAAAATGAACGTTACGCAGACATTCCTTGTTGGGACGTTCATCCACTCAAGTTTGGCGTCGGTCTATTTCATTTTGCGCCAAGGTGTACGGTGTAAATGGAGTTCTAAAATGTTTCGGATATGTTGGGAATATTATAATAGGGTACTCCTTAATTGCTGTGGGGTACTCTGAAATCCCATGAACTGCCTTTTTCCCAAGGTTCCCAAATGTATCCAAATGTCTCAGTTCCCATACGCTGGTGGTAAATCCGGTAAATCTACCTTTTGAAGACAAATCCATTGGCAAATTCTCCCACTTTTGTTGGTTACAACCCCACTGACCCGCATATCAACCCTATCCCGATATAACTCCAGGTTTTCAGTGGGCGATGACTTTACTTAACCAATGAAAATACGCACTTTGCTGGTGAAAATTTCCAGCAACATCCAGCAACCAATCCCCACAGCTTGACCAAAATCACCGCTTTCTTCCACAAGGAGGTACTGTGCCCAAAAGGTTGTGTTTTGTTGCTTGGTTTTCATTTAGCTACAGAAATTATACTCACCCTAAATCCCAGACCGTACTGTTCGTCATAGACATTCATAAACCAACTTGGCAAACATTCACTGGGGAACCATTTTATCCACTGTTCAGCGGTTCAATGCCTAGTTTTGAGTCTTGATGGTGAGTTTCCCACCTTGTTTCACAGTCAATCCCATAATTTGTTTTGCTTAAAATTTTCACAATTGATCCATGATGATCCATTTTCTGCTTACAGAAACCAGCTTAGATTCCACCGCAGGAGATGGTGAACGTGATCAATCCCGTGCAGGCGGTGCTAGACCTCGCCACTCTCTCCACCAGCTGGGAAGGTGCGCGGAAATGCTGGAGCTGGGGTCTCCATGACATCACATTATTCATATGTTATATTGCGGGTATATATGTATATAACATATAACATATACATATAGAAAGAGAGAGAGAGAGAGACTCAAAGAGAGAGAGAGAGAGAGTATGAATATACAGATATTCCATGCGATAGAGATCACAATCGTTTGACTCTATACATATATATATATATATATGTATATAAATACATACATACATATATATATACATATTTATATACATATACATAACATATTCATAATTTCTAGATGTTTCTGGTAGCTATATCCGAAAAGCCTCAGCAACATTCAATCCCTGCCAGGTGCCAAGGTCATTCTGGTGGTCTTGACCAATGGCGTCCTACAGGACCCCACCTTCGCGGCGGCCATGGCGGTGTGCTCCGAAAGCAAATGGGGCGTCTTGGTGCCGGTGAAAGCCGATGAACAGCGCCTTGGATGATACGGGGATTTGTTTCTACCCTTGAGAAATATATTGGGAATATCATAATCATTACCCTCTGGTAAATTAACATAGACCCTGGCAGATAGGGATTGGAAGATTAGTTTCCTCTAAAAATAGCTATTCTCAGGATCTATGTTAATGTACCAGAAATATATTGGGGATTGTAATACTCCACTAGGGGAATCCCTAAAAATCAACCATGTATAAAAGGAACGAGAGAGGGAAAATGGTGGTTGAAGCTGGTGATGTTTTAGAACTCCTGGGGAAAAATACGGAAAAATGAGGTGAAACTCAGTTAAACTCAGGTGGTTGAACGAAAAAATGGGATCTAGATGGATTTAGTGGGATTGAACCGAGAAACAGCCGAACTGTGCCTTAAGGGAGAAAGTTCCGTAGAGAAAAGGTGCTTTGACGAACCATTGAAGAAGAATGGGATTTTACCACTGAACAATGAATACAATGGTAGGTTGACAAAAATGATTTGTTAACGTTTTTTTTGTGGAATTTATGATGTGAAATTCACGGGCTTACTCGGGGTTACCATTGCATCATTTGCTGGTAGTTTTACCAACATTTGTTCGAAAAACTATGGGATTGATATGTCAATTCTCACAAGTTGGTAATGTTGTTTTGATAATTTGCAAGGTGGTGCCCCATAATCATGTGCGTATGACCATGGGTCCTCAGTATTTGAGCATCAAACATGGTAGCCTTACCTTTAAACAAAAATAAGATTTAATGACTGAACGGTGGATTTTGGTGCCCAGTGAACATTATAATGGTACATTATAATGGTACCCATTATTCGAGGGTTATAATGTGGAATGTGGACTTTCTGGGGAACCAACTGGATATGGATACAAGGTGGGCTTCCCTGACCGGAATTGCTATCTGTTGGTCAACGAAAGTGGGGGAAATCCGGTTGGATTTCTGGTGACATGACCAAGTTATAGCGGATATCACCTCGCAGGACGTTGGACAAATGGACATATCAGGCAGCTTGCTGCATCCGAAATCGCTTGGACAACCATTTTTTTGGGTCCTGACGGTTCTGAAAAAAGAAGAACAATTCATACAAGGAATTGCAATAATTAGATGCAGTTGTAAACCTACAACCGGGCCTGTTTATGCTTATATTGTTTCAAGTTCAATGATATATATAGACTTTCATGAAGCATGTTTGATGCTTTTTTGATCCTTCTTGTGCAGGCCTTTGAAGCTACATCGGGATGGATATGGATCAATCGCAAATACTCGTTTTATATCGACGACATCGAGCACATCCAAATATCCTGACTACTCAAGACTTGACATAGGTACGATGAGACGAGATGAACTTAGACAAGATGTGGTATATGCTTAATCTAATGTAGCAAAGTGAAATGGACTCTCATTGGTGAGGAGATAGTTTAAAGAATTCTGCCAAATGATGCCAAATGTTTAGCATCAAAGTCACCCAAATGCAGGTCAATATCCAACACACGGATGTGTGTATATAACTATACCTTAAGCTTCCATATATCACGAACAAAAACTTTGCAAACTATTTCACTTGTCAAAAACCGCAGCGTTCTTTGGCTGCAGTGGCAGCGGCTCCTGATACCGGGTTCTTGATTCATTTTACCGGATATTTAAAGGTCTTCGATGGGTTAGCAAAACCATGGTTTCCTCCAGAAGCAGGTTTTTGGTACTAACAGCCTGCTTTATTCGGCTAAGAATGTGTCTTGTCCCGCAACCAACTTCTTTTCAGGATATGGAAGCCATAGATATAAGATGATATAATTATGTACATATACTTTGAAAACATATATACATTGTGTTATTATCGTGTGTACGCGCGTTCATCAATTTTCGGTGTGTAGTGCGTTTGTATGCATATTATATATAATGTGTACATATACATTTATTCATGCATTCCACTATTCATGCATATATAAACTTATGTCACCATGTGTCTTTGAAGCAGCCTCAAAATAGATAGACATGTAAATGATTAATTACTAAAATATAGTCACTTTCACTTCTATCTCAAGGTTACGAATTACTAATATATATATATATATTAATATATGATGCTTTTTGTGTTAACGTTTGTCCAGCTCGCCAGGTTCGCATATCCAGACCCCAGCTTCTTCGAGTCACTTCACCAGGGCAAGATCTTTAGCGCAGAGGTGCTGGAGGCGATGAACACCGATTTCAGGCGAGTCGAAAGGACCCTGGGTGGATCGATAAAGGGGGTTCCTGAAATGGGGGGTACCCCAAAATGGAAAATCCGATAATAAAAGGGATGAATGATTTGGGGCTACCCGAATGGATTGGAAACCTATATGTTGACTTCCTACATCTTCCTTTCGATTATCCATTTAGTACATTGATGTTTCGTTGAAAATCGGTGATTCATGGTGATTTATTTTCTCGAGGGGCACTACACTGGCCGCAAATTCCAAAAGGAATATATGTTTCTTGTTTGCCGTGTAGGGCATGTATGTTCACCAAGTCGTATGACTTTAAACTTAAAACATGTTTAAAATCATAAACCTGTTTGAATTTTCCATATGTGATGAGCACCATGGCTCCAGGAGTTTGGTCAATCGGAATCATCACATGACTTAAAGATGATAACTGCGTTCCTGCGATGATCTCTGAAGTTCATAGCTGGGTTTTACTAGAAAAAAACAAACTGAGATAGTGGATTGCGACCCATTTACCTATCTTTTGCTAACTTCCAGGACCATTCAAGTATAAGCCAGAGTTTTTTGGCCTTGGACACACGACTCCCAGGATCTACAGGACCATTTTCAACGTCTTGGCCTTGAAGTTTACTGCGCATGGCACTTGGGATTGAGATTCTGCAAGTTTGGGCTTTGTCCAACGAGGGATGATTAAATCAAGAAAAACCGGGATTCGGCCATCGCATCATCAAATAGTGGAAATGTTGTGCGAAAATAGAGAATTGATTCCCAAATTATTGCATTTTTTACTGGGAGAATGATGTTGACCCATTGGATTTTTGGCGTGTGTGCAGCACATGTCTCTGCTGGGTAAGTGGGAATCTTGAATTGAGATACTTTTTGAGATGGGCATAGCTTGGTTTCCAAAACACGATGCTAGTGGAATGGTAGTGGATAGTGAAGGACAATCATGGTCCAGTAGCCAGTACTAAAACGGTTTGCTGATCCTCTTGGTTGCGGGTGTCGCTGGTTGGTGGAGAGCTCAAGATTTACATCACAAGATTTTGCTAAACATGGCGAAGATTCATTGCTAGCCAACCGGTGACAAGGATTGATTCTTTGTTTTGAGGAAGCCTACACAAAGATTAAAGATGGGCTGGAAGTCTGGATCGGATATGATTGAGTGAGAGGAACATATTGCAGCTTCCATGTTGGAGTCGTTCATGGAAAAAAATACAGTCAGGTGATAATCCTACAGGTCCAGGATTTGTCTTTTTTCTCTGAGTAGCTGAATATAACCTCTCTCTGGATATGCTAGTCACCTGTTTTTGACCCAGTTCAGTGGATCCAAAATCACCATCTTCGTAGGTAGATCAACTATAAATGATGGGCCATGGCCATGGCTTCCATAGTTGTTTCAACATATTTACCAAACAGTGAAACAATTCATATAGTGGGCGAGGTCAAAAAATCTGGCCGGAGCGCAAATGTGCCATGGTGCCATAGTCAAAACTAATCAACTCGGCAAAGTGCTTGGAGACGCCATGGTCAGTCCATGAGGAGATGTAGAACGATTTGTGATTTGTGATTGGAGATAAATAATGATAAATGATCATATTTTCATGGACTAAGTACTCTACTTCACTAAATCCTCTACTAAATCCTAAACACTCTAAATTGGAAATCTACGTACCTACCATGTGGGGGTGGATGATAATAATAAAAATAGTAATAACAATAATATAATAATCATCTATGGTAATATTGAGGATGGTTTATGAAATTGGGTTTAGCATGGTTTAGTGAAGGGGATTCTTGGAGATAGTTTAGTTAGTAATGGATTACAAAACACAATAGTGATGTATATATAGGCGCGCGATTGCAATACCACCCCCCGTATCCATCTGCATAAGCAAAAAACACGGTAAATACCATACGAAACTGCATTTTCATGATCTTATCTTTCAAAAAAAATCTTAGTTTTTTGTGGTTATTCATTTTGGCGACATCGTGATGTCTAGGTGATGACACCTATATGTGATATGTATGTTTTCAGGATAACGACATTGTGGTTCCACGGAGACGAACAATGTTTGACAAAGTCCAGATCTTGAAGACTTCATTTTGTACTGTGTTTTACAGTGTATTTTGCTCTTTGACATGTCNGAGACGAACAATGTTTGACAAAGTCCAGATCTTGAAGACTTCATTTTGTACTGTGTTTTACAGTGTATTTTGCTCTTTGACATGTCCATGCATCACATGCAATCGAGCATTGCCTGGCGGACATATTTTGAGTATGGCCGTATAGGGTCAGCAATCCCTGATCATTTTTATCTGTGCAATCTTAGCAATCTTAGTCACGTGAAATAAAGGGGGTGGTATTGCAATCGGGTACCTATATATACTCATATATATATATATATGTGTGTAATCATTTATATTTATATTTATATAAACTCATTTAAGTGAGATTCTTCACCTGTGTTGCAGGAGTTATTTCATCCTATGGCCATGACTGTGGCCACAACTGTGCTATAAAGCAGGATGACCAAACTGGCCACCGCACCCGGCGACCCCAGGTTCGGCTCACATTTTGTCCACCGAGATTTTGGTCCTGAAGGGTCGGCTGATGCCGCTACTGATGGACTCCCCCGAGCCACTCGGCGTTGCGCCGGCGAAAACCAGGGGGTAACTTATCGGATTTTTTTCGCATTTATTGGTCACTTGGGGTAGTGAAATGCACAACTGGCATGGTCATGCAACGGGCACTTCTTTTTTTCATTTTTCAATAAAAACATATGCACCAATGGGCATGATTTGCTCCCACAAAGAAGCTTGTCTCTTTTAGATCCCAAGGAATCAATGGAAGCAGAGCAACTAGCTTATGTTCATCCATCATTACATCTCCCTACATCCCCCCAATCAATGCGTTTCCCCCATCAATATCTCTCCTATTTGACTACCATTTTCCCGCACAGGGCAACCCCGCAGCCCCTCTGTAGCCCTAAGAAAAGGGTGGACGAGGAAACCCAATCATAAAATATCTCAACATAGTGGACAATTCAAAATGTTCTATGATTTTTTTCGGGATTAGCCTTCAAAGAGCTGAGGCTCTGTTTCAAGATATGTTTGACATCATAATTAATCAACATGTATAAAAATATTATAAACATCTATTAAGTAAAGTAAAGTCTTGTTTTCCCCATTCTTTCTTTGCCTGCAATTTTAACGGCGATTTTTTCTCCAGGCTCATTCGCATGGAGTCGGAGAAACGCATCTTGAAACTGCGTCAGATGTCCTTCGTTCGGTCCGAAGCCTCGGACACCGGCGTGGCACGGGCGTCGAGGAAACAGGGCCGGATGGATCGCCGCTGGGACAAGATATTTTTTTGTGAAAGCTTTGATGGTTATAATGAATTGTAATAGTATAATTAGGATACTATGGGATACAATGTATATAATAGTTTACATATATAATTGATCATGTATATATATATATATACATGCATGCATGCATGCATGCATGCATGCATGCATGTATGTATGTATGTATGTACGTATGTATGTATGTATGTAATGTATGTATGTAATGTAATGTTATGTTATGCAATGTTATGTTGTGCAATGTAATGTTATGTTATGTTATGTTATGTTATGTAATGTTATGTTATGAACATGGTGATCTTTTCCATGGCTAAGACATTGGAGTGAAAGCTTTGGTGGGTATAATGAATTATAATAGTATAATTAGGATACTATGGGATATAATGTATAATATATATATATATATTATATAGTACATATATACATATAATTGATCATATGTGTATATATATATGCATGCATGCATGCATATCATGCATGTATGCATGTATGCATGTATGCATGTATGCATGTATGCATGTATGCATGTATATATGTATGTAATGTAATGTAATGTAATGTAATGTAATGTAATGTAATGTAATGTAATGTAATGTAATGTAATTATGTATGTATGTATGTAATGTAATGTAATGTAATGTAATGTAATGTAATGTAATGTAATGTAATGTAATGTAATGTAATGTAATGTAATGTAATGTA
>BGPT01001934.1:5756-35112 GCA_003297045.1 Symbiodinium sp. clade C Y103
GGGTCTGTGTGTAAAAGTGTTTGTGCGTGAAAGCGTCTGTGTGTAACAGGGTCTGTGTGAAAAAGCATGTGTGTGGGTAAACGGGTCTGTGTGTAAAAGCGTCTGTGTGTAAAAGTGTCTGCGTGTAAAAGCATTTCTGTGTAAAGATGTTTGTGTGCAAAAGGGTCTGTGTGTAAAAGTGTTTGTGTGTAAAAGTGTCTGTGTGTAAAAGGGTCGGTGTGAAAAAACGTGTGTGTGCGTAAAAGGGTCTATTTGTAAAAAGGTCTGTGTGTAAAAGTGTTTGTATGTAAAAAGGTCTGTGTATAAAAACTCTCTGTGGTGCACAGCTCTCGGATGCAACACACAGAGCATACAGCGCAAAGAGAAAAACGCCGCCTGAGCCTTTGTTTGGAGGCTGGCTTTCGTCCCCCCCCCTCTCAGGTATATATATACAATTTTTTAAAATTTCACCGCTATGGCATGCCCCACAGTCAGAGACAGCAAAGTCTTTTGGATGACATCCACTGCTCGTGCTATTGCTGATGTGGCTCAAGTCCATGCACTGAAACCGAAGTACTAGTTCCTGTGTGCTTTTCCTCCCATTATTAGGTAGGAAAACTCCATTCATATCATGAAGTTCGCTGTTGCCTGGCTGCTCCTGCAGCCTTTCCAGCTCCTTGCGCTCAGCATGGACCAGAACCAGACCACCATCGGCCACACGGTCCGCCTGGGCCGCATCCAGTTGCACCAGGGGGCGGCGGTTCCCCTGCCGCCCCTCGGGGCAGCCGTAGCCTCGGCGGCAGGCACCAAGCCCACTTGGAAGGGAGGCACCCTGGCCACGCGGATGGATGTGATTGTGCGGTCCTTCTGTGTGGTGGCCGTGGCGGAAATCTTCGACAAGACGTGGTTTGTGGCACTAATTTGTGCCTTGAACTACGGCAACATGGCAGTTCCCAGCCATTCCCCCTAAGATTTTTGACATTTTTTGTCGGAGATAGTGGTAACTCGATTCAATTTGTACATATAACCACTGGAAGTTCAACATTTAGCAGCGGAGCTGGGAAACCAGGCAAGAAGATCTCCTTTATTGGTGGCTTTCTGGCCTTGGCCTTACACGTCTTCCTGGCTGCGGCCTTGGGCGTAGCCATCTCGCAGTTCTTCTCCATTAGGGCCTTGTGCTATTCAACTGCGGCAGTCCTCGGGCCGAAAATGAGCAAGTATTGTTGTTGCATATTGCTAAGCCCATCATATCCCATCATATCCCATCCTCCTGATATTGGCTGTCCACCAAAATGAATAGTTATTCTTACATAGTATACATAGTAATTCCCACCTTCCTGATCTTAAATACAAGCACATGGTGCACCAAGATGTATTGAATCAGTCCAATACCAAGTCCAGGTTTCTATGGGGGAACAATTATACTTGTGCGGAAGGGATTGCATTTTTTTAATGGCTAAGTCACTTGGAGTGGATCCTGTCCTGACATTTCCCCCCAACTTGATGCTTCGGAAAGACTTGGGCAGCTTTCCCAAATGTCAAACAGCTTGGTTGAAAGCACCCAACCAGATCCAACCAGTCTAGATCATGTTTGGATTTTTCACAGCGGATCTGGTGCTGAATATGATGCACGGTCAGGTCTTCTTTCTGTTGGCCACAGCATACCTCGTGGAATTCCTGAGCTCGGACACCTCCGACGACGTGATCGCAGAGCGCAGCTCTGAAGCCAAGGAATCCATGAAAGGTGGGGTCGGTTGAAATGTTAGGGTACCTATGAGAAGGTCAATCAAAGAAACATCTCGATATAATAAGGGCTTAAACCCTTGACAGCAACCATAAAGCTGGTTGGTTGTTTTGTTCAATCATGCTTGAGAGGCCAAAAGATGTGAATATCAGTACCATGGAGGTTCATCACGTTTGATCGGGGTTGGATTAACAACTACCAACAACAAAGTGGTTTCTACAGCCTAGATTCTACGGGAATTTTTGGGGGATGGGTTGCAACGATGATGCTGGGATAAACGCTTGCTGCGATTTATCCTGAATCAAAGCCGACGGATGAATGATATGACCCACTCGCCTTCAAATCACAAGCTCAAGTTTCATGCCGGTGGATTTTCTTTTTCCATCTTGAACCACTGTTTTCACCTGCGAAAAAATCCACACTCTGAAGATGTCAAGCCGAAATTCTTTTGTTCGGCCATTTCACGGGCCCATTTTTTCCTAGCCCCCCCCCACAAAAAAGATGTTGAACCACCATCTGCATCCTCCAAAAAAGAGGTGAGAAGGACAGCAACGCATGGAGTGATGCGCTTGGACGGGTCTTCTTAGCGGTCTTTGTAGCCGAGTGGGGCGACCGCACCCAGGACGGGAGGATGGGACCTGGCTGTACCTGTGGTTGATGTGACATTTGAAGATGATATGGTCTGCCAACATGGTGAGATGCACACGCACATGCGCAGATATTATATATATATATTATATGTATGTATACACACAAATATACACTATGATTATGCATTTATACATACATGTAAATTAAAGAAATGTATACAGAGAGCGACAGATGGAGGGGAATGACAGATCTCCAGTGGCCCAGGATGATACTCCGTGCTCGAATGGAGAGAATTTACCGGACCACCGGGGATCTGCTTCCAAACTCCCATCCTTCATGAAATCTTGGATGACACCAGCCTTCTTCATCTCAGAATGGGTTTTCAGAAATCCTGGCTTTACCCCCGATTTGTGGCTGGTAAGCACCCCGGTGTCCAGCCATCGCCAGTTGTTGGTTTAGAATTCGATCCAGCCATAAATACTAGTTCAACTAGTTGTGACCCAGCAGTATGGGGCAGAAAAAAACACCATTCTTCACTGGTTCAATCTCTGTTATTTGATGGTTGAAACCATGTGAAACCCACGTCAAACCCATGTTTCATAGTTCATTCCCAAGTCTGACGGCTTTAAACGCATTGTTTTTCTGTGGGCTTAGCTGGCCACAAGTGGCAGCAGCTGCAGGTGGCCATGATCACGTTACACAGCTCCGCCCCTTGGCTCCCAGTGTGTTTGGGCTCCCTGGTGGCCTTCTTGATCCTCACTTTGAGTGCAGTGGCTGCAGCCACCCTGACGCCTGGCTGAGGATTTTTTATACGGAGATCATGGATGAGTACAGGGGGGTGAACAAAAAAAAACATGAGAATCCAATGACATATTTTAGTTACTACCATAATCCAATTAGGGGATGAAGACATATCCAAGTATGAACTATTGAGTTATCAGATTAGACTATATTATGCTTTCAGGGGATGATACTATCAGATACTATCCAAGTGCCATGGTCAAGTTCGTTTTTAGCAGTGGCTGCGATCCAGCTCTGTTGGTGGATGATTTGTTCCGGGATGAAAGCAATTCATTTTTTGGTGGGATGATCATGGATTACCCTCTGGTAAACCAAGAGTTTGCTATGGAAATCGCCATTTTTGATAGGTAAATCATGGTAAATCAACGAACTAAATGGCAATTTTCCAGTTCGCCATGTTAAATTACCAGAGGGTATCATAATCCATGAGCAAGCAATCCCGTCAAAACACCATGTTTTGATCCTGCCTCATATGACAATCATTGACGATATACTTCACAGCGACTTAAGAAGAAACATGGATGTACTTGGATCATACCGGATATGTGCAGAATATGTGAAGCCGTGTAGCGGCATATGAATTCCAGAATCTTGTAGTCTCACCATGTCTCACCGAAGTCACAGGATCTGTTGACTCTGTTGAAGACAGCCGCCAATAATATGTAAGGATAAATGGCACAATGCATGTCAGAAATTGTCAGAATAATGACTAATAATGTCTTGACTCAATGTCAGGGTTGATGTCAGACTGTCATTATATATGTCAAACTATTTGTCGCATGAAATTTGTTGAAATTTGGCAGAGCAAATGTCCGAATACCTGTCAGAAAATACACCAGAGCACATGTCCAAAAATATGTCAGACAAAATTTACAAGTGTCAACATATATGCGGGGATACACGTCAGGATCTATGTCAGAATGTGGCGTTTTGTTTTTGATTGGTTGCAAAAACATCCAAGAAAACATTTAGGATACGATTTTTGCCGAACTGTCCCATTGGCCTAAATATCTCCCCAGACAATGGTGGAAAAAACAATGCTGGGAAGCTTTTTCATTTTTTTTCCTGGAGGGGACCCTTCAAGCATTGTAAAGACATTGTAGCAGCTCCAACCGGAATCACACAGATACGAAGATAGTGGACAACTCAACCTTTTTCCAATATTTTGGTGGGGTTAGAAACACTATGTATGTACATAAATTCATGCCTGAAATTGTAGTAACCTGAGCGAAGCAAAGTCCAAGGATGCAGCACGCCAAGCTCAGCGAGCGTTTCGTGCTGGGAGTCAGCGCCGGGAGTTTCTTCGTCTTTTCAGCCCTGGCGGTGCATGATGGTCTTGTGGCTGGGAGAGGATGAGAGGCCGGCAGAAGTGGTGTGGACTGGGCAGCCGGGGGTCCTTCGCTTGATCTACTGGAGTCGAATTGAGTCGAAAACATCTGCTTTTTTCGGGTTTTTTTGGCCTTGGGAGTGTTGAATATGCTTGAACACTTGAAATTCTGATTGATCTTGGAACCCCGACACGTTGCAACCAGAAAGCGCCCGATGTCTCAGATTCACTGAAGCGGACTCGTCAAAATGACTACTCAGCTCACCTGCGGAAGAATGAAAAAACAGGTTTCGACCGGGGGCCGGGGACTTTTGAAGGGCATATTTCATCATATTTCCATGCACCAACCATGAACATATTGTAGGCGGGGGGTTTTCTGTGTCCCCCACTAGCTGCCGGACGCTGTTGCTGCCGGTAAATAGCCATGCCACTTGCGTCTTGGCTCAGTGACCGATCCTGGGGCCGAAAATAGATCGGTTTTCAGCCAACAAATACGGGAATGTACGGGAATGCTTGCAGGATCAGTACCACCGCAGAACCATGAGATTTTGTGAAGCAGACATGGTCAGAAAAGATCAGAAAGGCCCAGAAAGGCCAGGTCATGGCGGCCATCTGAACCAAACCTGGGGCCAGTACTCAGTAGGATCGAAATGGATCGAAGTAGAATGAAGATGGATGAAGTATGATGAAGTAGAGGTCCCACAAGCCGATATCATACCATATAATCCCAAATTGTCCAAACTTACAACTGATATCTTATATCAACTTACCATGCTAGTTTTCATCATTCTTCCCAGCTTTTCCCATTTCCCCCTCGGTTGTTTTGTGCCTTTGCTCCCCATGGTGGAGCGTCGCAAAGTGCGGCGCCGCGATGCGGACCTCTTCGTCAAGGATGAAACGGAGCTCTTCCGCGATGCGCTGCGAGCCGGGCAGCTGCAGAAGGTGAAAGAGATGCTCGGGGAGGTCTCTGAGCCTCGGAAAAAGGTTGAAGCATGTGGGCAAGTAAGCACCCAGGAACACCATAGCTGACGTCCCATTGCAAATTGCCGAAGTACTCTGGAGGCTCCCAAAGTTCGACAACTTTCCTCTAAACATGGGCGATGCTTCCAGGGATGGTCATATCCCATTCTACCACAGAATTTGCCCTCTGGTTCTTCAACATAGCTATGGAGCATGTCACATTTATAGATTATTTATCATGATTTAATGATTTACCTCACTTGCTTGCCTTCAGCTTCTGTTGAACTCTCTGAGATGCCCATGGAGAGACAGAGAATGTCAAATAATGTACTGTAAAATATGTTCAAATTGATATACATACATTAGCATGACATTTATTGCTTACTCTATATATATATATATATATACATACATATTATATATATATATATCCCATTGATATCCCATTGCTATCCCACCAATACAGGTAGAAACTCATTCAACTCCCAATTTTTGATGGTTAAATTCCCCAAAACTACGACTAAAACCTATGAACATCCTCCCAAACCTAGCACTAGGCTGGGCCCATAGCAACTACCACTCCCAGCCCAAGGAGGAGGATGCCTCCGTTTGGTGCTGTGAGCCACTGGACGTCTATGGTCGAAGGGCCCTGCACCATGCCATGATGGCCCCGCATGAGGCGCAGATGCAGCTGATCCGGCTTCTGGTGAGACGCTGGGCGGCAGGGGTTGATTGGGTTGGATGGGTTGGACGGGAAGGGGATGGGAAGGGGATGGGTTATGATTTCTGATGGTCTATACAATGGAGTTTTCTCGTGAGTTTTTTATGGGGATTGAACTGACAGTTCGTAATTTGTCAGTTTGCTGTGGAAAATCACAATTTTTAATTGGCAAATCAGAGAGGGCGATGGAGAGAGAAATTGGCAAATCATCTATGAATCGGCAACTTGTTTTTCAAATCAATTTTTGATAGCTATGCTGCCCCCTAAAACTGAATACCACCCAAACGAAACCATGCTTAATTCATGTCAATTCGTGGATGTATTGGATCTATTCATTTGGGACCACGTCGGCTGTATTTAGTATTAGTCGGAAGGGATTAATCAACAATAATGGGGGTATAACTAGTACAGATGGGGAACACCAAGGGGATAACAATGGGAATGCAACCTAAGCAGCTTAATATGATATTTGGGTTCGTCCGATTAACCCACCCAAGTTATGCAGATTTTAGCAAAACTTAACAAAACTGCGATGAATCAGTGGAACTTGGGGGTCCCTATTTTCGGATAAACCCTGAATAAGGCTGAAGGATCTATAGCACCCCATCACCAAAGGATCAAATCCGAAGTTTCCAAACTCCAAGGGAAAAAAGACGACAGGGCCTAGGGTGGGGTGCTTTTGGCATCTCAAAAGTTTTGCAATCTTTGGAAGGCTTCCACATCGCCACTTAAAAAGTCTTGAAGGACAAAGAATCAAGCTGAATAAACCATGCCTTATGCGGCATTTCATGAAGCCGTACCCTCCAGGAAACTAAGATAGCTATGGAGAATCACCATTGAAAAATGGGAAAATCATTTGTATTCATCTACATTCATCTATCATGGATGCTCGAGCCACATCCCAGTCGAACCATGTCGAACCATACCCCAGTGTAGGTTCCTTATTTGAAATTCCAAATAGTGACTGATTTGGATTTTGGCATTTTGATGAACATGAGTTTCTGTACCTTTTTTGGCCTCTTTTGAAAATCAAATATTGCCTTGTTTGAACGACTTATGATTTTCTTTGTCGCATTATTCAAAGTATCTGCAAATATCTGCAATTCTTATTTTGCTTTGTTTGAACATTGAATATTGCCTTATTTAAAGCCCTTAGGGTTTCTTTGAACATTATTCAAATCATCTGCAAAATTCATGTTGCCTTATTTCAAAATCACATGTTGCCTTATTTTGAACCCCCTATGATTCTAAAAGACTTGTTGTTTATCTCATTTGTACACCTTACTTTGTGTTCACCATCGACACCAGCTTCGGGTTTGCTGAGATGATTTTTTGTGGCAGGTGCAGCACTTTGTAAGACCTGGCTGCACTTTTTCGTGGCAGGCGCAGTAGTTTAGAGATATGGACAGCAAAAATCGCAAAACACAATGGTACGGAGTCATCAGCTGTGTTGGCAACATTCCATTTTTAAAGGAAGTCTCGCAGAATTGCTGCGTTTTAACCTCTGCAAGTTGCAATTTTGTAGGAAGTCTCGCAGAACTGCTTCGTTTTTACATCTTCAACCTGCACTTTTGTAGGAAGTCTCGCAGATTTGGTACATTTTGCCAGCTTCAACTTGCGATTTTGTAGGAAGCCTCGCAGATTTGGTACATTTTGCCAGCTTCAACTTCAATTTTTGAAGGACGTCTCGCAAGATCCCTTGTCTTTTTTTGCGAAAACATATGTACATGGATAGATAGACAGATAGAGATAAACACGCAGACAGATAGCCTGACGACAAATACATAGATAGACAGAGAGACAGATGGATAGATATACAGGCGGACAGATAGATAGACAGACGGATAATCACAGACAGATAGACAGACAGATAGGCATACAGACAGACAGATAGACAGATAGATAGACAGACAGAGAGATAGGTAGATAGATTTGATAGATATATATTTGGTCCTGCCCCCCCCCACTAACAGTGTTAAACTGCCTCCCCCTTGTAAACCATATACCAAAAAAGCACAATCATATTGGTGGTAACTGAGGCCNGGCCGCGATGTTGAAAGAAGTTGGAAGAAGGAAAGGGTGTGAGAGATCTGCTGAGCACATGGGCCAAAGGCTGCCAATTTCTCGCCGCCCGGCCCGGCCCGGGTTTCATTTTCCCCCAAGAAACATTGATTTTCTCGTGCTTTTTTTTGTGCTTTTCTGGCCGTCTGGAGCACAAAATTTGTGCTTTTTCCGCAAGTCATACCACAAAAAAAAGCACAAAAAAAGCACAAAAAAAACACAATTCATACCACAAAAAAAAAAGCACAAAAAAAGGCTCAAAAAAAAACACAATTCATACAACAAAAAAAAGCACAAAAAAAACCACAATTCATACCACAAAAAAAAGCACTAAAAAAAACCACAAGTCATACCACAAAAAAAGCACAAAAAAACGCAATTCATACCACAAAAAAAAAGCACAAAAAAAACCACAAGTCATACCACAAAAAAAACACAAAAAAAAGACACAATTCATACCACAAAAAAAAGCACAAAAAAAACCACAAGTCATACCACAAAAAAAGCACAAAAAAACACAATTCATACCACAAAAAAAAGCACAAAAAGACACAAGTCATACCACAAAAAAAGCACAAAAAAAAGACACAATTCATACCACAAAAAAAAACACAACAAAATCAAAGTCATTTTCTGTTTTTTTTTTGTGTTTGTTTTTCTGGTTTTTTCTGCTTTTCTTGTGCTTTTTTTGTGTTTATGAAAAAGTCGCTGGTTTTAATTGATTTTTAATTGCGAGCCCCAGCCCAGCCCCCAGCCCCCAGCCCCCAGCCCCCGGCCCAGCTCCAGCCGAGCCCCCGCCCCAACCCCCAGCCCAAACCAGCCAGGCCTTCATGAACCCGGCGCCCTACCTCCAAGCCCTCCAGTCTCCCAGCCCCAACCCTGCCCAGCATCCATCGCCAATGCAACGCGCAACATCCTAAACCCTACACTGTATGGGCTTTGCGATGAGCGCTGCGCTGTCCAGCATCCTAAACCCTAAACAGTTTTGCTTTGCCATCGGCAGTGCAGTTGACAGCATGGGCAATGGGCAACATCCTAAACCCTAAACGGTATTGCTTTGCCANCATCCTAAACCCTAAACAGTTTTGCTTTGCCATCGGCAGTGCAGTTGACAGCATGGGCAATGGGCAACATCCTAAACCCTAAACGGTATTGCTTTGCCAACGGCCTGATGGGTTGGATGCTTGAGGCATCCCAATGACCAAGGCAATGGCCAGAAAAAGCTGCCAACTACTNTAAACCCTAAACGGTATTGCTTTGCCAACGGCCTGATGGGTTGGATGCTTGAGGCATCCCAATGACCAAGGCAATGGCCAGAAAAAGCTGCCAACTACTGCCGACTGTGGAGTCAAGTGGATGGGAATTGACCAATCATCTAACCTTGAGAAGGGGAAATGAAAGTCATATTTTGGGCTACAACTTGATTTTCGTTGTGTTTTTTTTGTGGTATGAATTGTGGTCACTGTTAGTGTAACAGGCAGGTCCCAAGATATATAGATAGAAAGATAGATAGATAGAAAGATAGATAGAAAGATAGATAGATAGATAGAAAGATGGAAAGAGAGAAAGAAAAAAAAGAAAGAATGAAAGAAAGAAATAAGGAAAGAAAGAAAGAAAGAAAGAAAGAAGGAAAGAAAGAAAGAAAGAAAGAAAGAAAGAAAGAAAGAAAGAAAGAAAGAAATAAAGAAAGAAAGAAAGAAAGAAAGAATGAAAGATAGATAGATAGATAGATAGATAGATAGATAGATGGATAGAGAGAGAGAGGGAGTGGGAGATAGAGATAGATAGAGATAGATAGACAAAGCTTGAGATAGATAGTCAGAGGTCAGAGAGAAAGAGAGAGAGAGAGAGAGAGAAGAGAGAGAAGAGAGAGAGAGAGAGAGAGAGAGAGAGAAGAGAAGAGAGAGAAGAGAAGAGATAGAGAGAAGAGAGAGAGAGACAGACAAATAGAACAAGACAGACAGAGAGAGAGAGAGGGATAGAGAGAGAGAGAGAGGGAGAGAGAGAGATGTAACTCAAAGCCTCAAGCACCTTTCGGTCCATCAGTGGGTTTGCTCTGCCATCCATGCATCAAAACAACCCACCTCCCCTATAGGTTTCCTATCTTTGAAACTTTCGCCACCGCCTTGTGCGGCTCTACTAGCTTGCATTCATTTACAATACTTTTAGAGATCGCACGCGCCCATGTACACAGTTGCGCTACACCAAGTTGCCCTCCAGCATGTACCTGCATCTTTCATCACATGAACAAGACACAAACACACACACACACACACTTTCAGCATTAAGCTGGAAGAGGGGTTCCATTCCAAGCTTTGTGCTATATTCGGTAGACATGTAGTACTCAAGCCAACAGCTGTAACTGAGAAGCAGCAAAGGGCTGTATACAGGCCACCATCCGGTGGCTCAGGACTTCTGGACATTCGACCCAGCCAAGTACATGGCCAAAGTCCAAAGCTTGCTTTCTTTGAAATCTTGGTTTTTACTTTGAAATCTTGGTTTTGTGGCTTTGAAAATCTTATCTTGTTTTCTTTGTTTCATTGTTTTCTTCTTCGAAAACACGACGTTGCCCCTTTTGGATGCATCAAAGTCTTCAAAAAAGATGGTTGTCTTATTTGTATAGTTTTAGTCGCATAATAGTTACTAGTAACTTAGTAAGAGCCATCTTACCAGCAGCTAATAGCAGCTAGTAGGAGCTAATTGACATCCTGACCTAAAACCTGGGCGGTCCGCCTGGGATGTGGTTCGAGCATCCATGAACCTACAAATCAGTCATGTCTCATGGCAAATGGTAAAATTACCCCCTGGCATCTGCCAGCGGCCCCCATCTGAGGCGGCCGAGCAGACCCCAACGCTGGTGATGAGGAAGGCATCGCTCCACTGCATTTGGCAGCGCAGCGGGCCTCGAAGTTTACCATCAGGACACGGAAGAGAGAGAGAGAGAGACATACATATACACACACATATATATATATATATATAAATAATTTCCCTTGGTAATCAAACATGGCATGCAACATGGCTAGCTTGACCATGGGTTCAGTGGGATTTCAATATTTGAAGAGAGGGGATTTGTATTGACCATAACATACTCCGATTTTTTTAATTATATTTTTGGGTATGTACCCCAATGTTAAGTCACACCCGGTGTGTCGAGCAACTAGCAACACGAATGTGGAAACGAAAAACCACAGACACCCTGCATGACTTACCACAAATTACCTGGTAACAATCATGCCCCCTGGAAATTTGTTACTGGGTCTAGTACATCAAGTGTATACTGAGGCATATGGGGATGGACATCCATTGTTTCGTACGGGACAGGAGGACCATGTTGGCCCTTCAAGTGTTGTCAATGGTTCATATGGAGATGGTGTTTTGGGTGCTTCCCTGCGACAGCAGCGACCAAACCTGTCAACGATTGTTCTACTTGTTGGGATGTCCCAAACACCCATTGGAATGAGGTATTTGATCAATGTATCCGCGACAGTGACACACATTTTGGCGCTGTGGAACAAAGAGCGCGTATTCCAAGAGGAAGAGAAGGATTTTGATAAAGACATCAGAATCCATTGCAGGCAGTATTTGATGTACCAAAATCTATGTCAAAACCGCCTGAAACACCATGGATTTGATAATTACCATGCTGAGGAACTGGGCCCCGAAAAAATGCATCAAACACTCCAAAGTACCATCTTACGCCATAGTATGCCATAGATCCGATGGAATACTGTATGATGATGACATATATATATATATACATACAATACACATAAATAATACACAGATACAAACATTCTATGTGGCTTACAACTTCTTCACGCCCCATGTTGCGCTGGCCATGCAGGACCTTGTTGTGTGCCCGGGCGGACAACCAGCAGCGCAGCCGCGATGGGCGCTCCACGGTGGACTTTGCGCAGCTGAATCCGACACCGGTGGAGACCTTTGAAGTGCTGGGCTGGCCTGGAAAGGCCAGGTGGCCAGGGTCTGGGTTCCAACCTGGGCATTTTTTGGTGTTCGCACCACAAAAGGGATAGCAAATAGGAAGATTGCAGATGGGAATGACTCAATACTATCCTTTGGGGGTTGCTCCGAAAACACAGCCTGCTGATCATGACAAAAACATAATATGTATCTGTATATGTTACCAATCTATCTACAATCGATTTGTGTATCTGGTTCTTTGTTGAGGTTGGGTTTCAGTGGCAGAATTTTAAGGGTTTGGGGCACAGCAAAATGGGCCATCGGGTTGGACATGATTTAGTTTGCTGAATAGCTGGGTGGCTAGAAAGGTTGATCGATCGATAGCATCATTTAGATCTGGTCGGCCACATGGGCAACTGGATAGATGGAATGGCAAATGGCCATCGCGGGGAGTGTCATTTTTGACCCCAGGGCCCACGTCAAAACCCGCTGGACCGCAACGACGCCAGCGCATCAGAGAAACCATCCACCCTCGAGCAGCTTCCGCAGCATCCTCCAGTGGATGCTGAAGAGCCTGATTGGTCACAGCTGCTGCTTCCCTTGATGGCGGCTGGGTGGTGACGCTTTCGGTGCTTTCAAAGGTTTTCTGTTTCCACGAAATGGGATGATATGAAGATCCCAACTGACTATCTTTTAATAAATTAATGCCAAGTTTTAATACCACTAATAATGACGCTAAGAACAATAACAACAATAGTAGTAAGAATAACATCAGTAGTAAGAACAACACACATTTCTAACAATACCAATATAACAATAATAAGGAAACAATGCAATCGTCTTAACACTAATATCAATAATCGAGACGATACCACTAATTGTAGCAACAAAAACTTTTGAAGGAGAAATGGCCAACTAGGCAGTGGTGCTATGGTTTGGCTTCTTGGGGCTCATCTCCTACTTGGTGATCTACTATATTTGAAGCATTTTGGAGCAGCACATAGATTTTTCTCAAGTGGATCAGGCTTCGGATGCAATTCTTGGCCGCCCCGATGAAGAGAACCGTGGATGACACCGCAGGGACCGGAGAAACCGGAGGCTGTGCAGATGCGGTGCCATACTGACGTGGCAGATGAAGTGGTGAACACTCTGAGGTGACTGCTGTTGTGGCAGCTGTCGGAAAAAAACAACAACAGACAGGGCTGGGAGGTGAAAAGACGTGGAAGAAATCCAGGGTTCTCATCCAGCAATTTTTATAAAGGGAAGATGATGACAAAGCATTGGAGTTTTGGGGTGCCCCAATTTCAGACACATCCACAGCATGCAAATCGTCCAATATTCGATGTAGACTTGGAAGCTGCAAGTTGTACAAAGAAACATAAGGAAACATCCAGATTTGAGCTGAAAAACCTACAGCCTCACACTTTCATGCAACTTGATGAACAACCCAGGTAGCACGGAACCACCGGAGCCCTATGAGGGTGAGGCCGGCAGAATGGGGAGCTGAGGGTTAGCATGGGGATGGTCAATCCATAGGGATTCAGAAAAGCCAGGCCAGTTGGGGAGTCCAGCCATCCCGCGGTGGGATGACTGTGGGGTGATCTCTCAGATTTCGTGTCATCCCTGGTTTCCAACACATGTTAAAATCCGGAGGCGATTGAAGATCTCCCCGCATCTTGTCCATGACACCTTTCTGATTTTGGATGATTTTCTGATGTTCCAAACGTCAAAAAGGGGGCCCCAGTTTGTCGGTCTAGTTTCACCCAGCTGTAGATACATCCATTCTAAAACCAACTCACCCATTCCAAGGTTGATTTTCATTTGCTGAAGATCATTGTAATTTCCCACTGGTTGACCCACCATTAACATGCGACAACGATGTTGGGGCATGTTGGGGCAATCTAGGATCATTTATTGAATTAGGACAGTTGAAAGAATGAGTAAAAGTAGCTTTTGCTCAGGATCCATTGCTAGGTTCGGATGGTTCAGAACGCTGAAAAACCTGGCAAGGATTCTGAAAAGGTGACGTCGTGACAGCGGTGGAAAACCGAGGTCAGCACCAGTGTAAACAATGTAGGGGGACTCCTTAAATCTTCTTTACCCCCATGTGCCAAGCAAAAGTTGTCCCTCATAAGGCACGCGCAAAACACTTTTCCGGGAAAGGTTCTGAAAAGATCTGAAAAGCGCTTTCGCAACACCTTGTTTCTGATCCTTGGGGGAAGAACCTTTCAAACACTGATGTGGACATTCTGTTTGAGGAATGAAAACCCTGAAGTCCCAGCTTCCGTGGCACCTGCCAATGAGGACAATGAGCTGTTGGAATTCGTGGTGGTCCGGCATCATAGATGCCATGGTCGCATCGTTGCACAGCACCTTGAAGAAGTGCTTGGCCAGAGACGGTTCCTGCGGTGACTGGAAGAAGTGAGGTGTTAGGTGTTTGTAGCTTTTCAAGTTTGGACCTTTTTGGTTCATTTGCCGGACTGTTCGCATGTACCAATATGATGACAAATCTGTGCATATCTTTTTCAGGAGGGGGATGGATGGATCACTGCAGCGTCACCGCCCACCTGCTTTCAAGCTCCCACCTGCTTTCTAGCTATCCCAACAAGTATTCACAAGTGGGGACCCACACAGATTTACGCAACAAATGCCAGCAAATATTGATGTATCTGTAGCTCTCTTGGTCTACGCCTTTATATTTACGTGTTAGCTGTAAATGTGGTCTGCATTTGCAGATCAACACGCAGAATTTCATACATGTGCCCTGTTGAACGATGTTGAACGTGTTGGGCACGTATGAATACATATTGTCCGCAGACTTGTCACCACAGTGATGCAAGCTGTGCCAAGTTTTGTTTTTGCCCACAAACTTCTCATTGAGTTTCCCAGAACATATCCTTGAAGTATTTTGCGCTTGTGGCAGAGGGAACCGTTTTGCCAAGCAACCTAGCAAACCACCAGTTCTTCGGCCTACACAAGGCCAGGTGGGTGTTAACGAGCAGCGGACGTTGCCTCATATGGGCAGTGATTTGATGAAGATTGATGCCCTGCATTGTTTTTTCCCTGGCGCACTGCAATGTTCGCAGTGAAAATGTCATCACATTTTGGCAGATGTCAAGGGTGAGTGAAACAGAAAGAAGAATTGTGGGGTATGGGAATGGGATGGATGTGTGTGGGTGCGATTGGTGGAGCGGCAATTACTCTGAAGGGAACCAACCCTTGCACTACTGGGCAACTCATGGATTTGCCTGGGTACTGTTGCGGTGAAATGCGCTAAGGCTACTTTAATTATCTTGAATTTATACGTTTCACATTTCAGGTATCTACTTTCCTTCGAAAGGTAGAAGGCTGAATTTTGAACAACTGGTCACTGCTACAACCCTGCAGCGAAGGCAGCAGGGTGCTCAAAGGTGAAAGCCATCGTAAACAACCCCTTCCCCTAGCATTACACACTACCAATAGGGGTTCCCCAATAAAAGATCCAGCACATTCTACCTGGATTTTGTTTGTTCTGTTTTTTTGGTTGGGCAATGGGTTTCCATACAAAACCTATCCTAAACCTATCCTAAACCCATCCTAAACCCATCTTTCAGTTACCAGCTGGGTGCTGCTGCAGCTGTTGGTTCAAACTCCGCGGGGCGAACCCGCTATTGGAGACAGAGGAGGGGCTCAGCTGGGAGGGTTCGGGATGGGGATGGGGATGGCCCCATGACACCTGCACAATATGTCGATCTATTGTATTGTAGACCGAAACAAGCACCCCCAACGACTTGCCATAAATGATACAAACATGTACAAACCATCCCCAAATGGTAGGTCTATGGCGGATGCATTGGATGAATCCCAGATTCTTGGGTTTCTTACGCAAAAACCATCAACACTAGCTGGATTTGAACCGAACCGAAGGATTTGGCCCGAGAGATGCATTAAACAATGAAGGACAGACACGCAGATAATACACAGATAGTACAAATATCAAAAAATGCATGAGGTATTTCATATGAATACACATGATCCATGACCGATATAGATTAATGATGTCATGCAAGGCATAGAAACCTTTTGAAGCCGTGAAATGAGACCATCCAAACTGAGGGGTCACGCCGCGCAGTCTGCTGACGCCTTGCGTGGCACCGGTGCAAACACCGGTGGCGTTGCGTTCGCGGAGCCATGGCACAGGTGGATTCGGGAGTTTTAAGGGCCATCTTGAACAAGGAAGCGCTGCCCAGGAGGCAGCCCATTGTGGAGCTTCACACCTGGACACATGGCTGGGTAGTGGGTTGGTGGATGGTGGCATCCCAGAAATGTCCAGAAAGGGCACTTGCCGGCCATCGTTTTTTTCGCTGAGAGTTGCTGTGGGGTCCATGAGATGGCGTTTTGAAAGTGACTGTGTTGAGAGGGTCATGAAAACCAGAGTTGGGCGCATGACGGCGCATGCATAGATTCAAAGGAAGGACCTCAATCCGCGAAAAACACAGAATTATTCTCATCAAAGACTGGTCATCCAAGCTTCATCGTCCGGGATTTTCTTTGGCAGTTGTATCGGTGTACCCATGCAGAAGCACTGAAGCACTGATTTGGTGTCACGACCATGATCCACATGGCGCAATTGATTTGCGGTAGAGGTGGATAGGGGATTTTCGAATCCATGCATCATGAATCAAGGTTGTTTCTCTGCCAGATTTGTTTATCATACAATAGCTGGAGAGAGGGAAACTCTTCGTGCAACATGCATCAAAGGCATGGTCATCGGTCATGTTTGTGGCAGCCACTAAAGTCAGCATCTGGATCCCCCTTGAGCATCATCCCCATCCCCATCCCCACCATCCTGGGATGATCCCCATTGGCTTTCAGATATTCTTTTTGGGGCCTCGCTGACCCACCAACCGGAGAATATCATGAATCCGCAAGCTTGGAATTGAGTGGTTTCCTGCGGATCTACCTGATGCTAGGGTAACTACGCCTTCTGACGCTACATTAAAAAGTTGGGATAGTACTACCACATGCTACCACATTATATCTACATAGATTTGCTATGATTTGCTAATCACTGGCTCTGACGGTGTCCTCCAATAGTATTCATAGCTTTCCTGCCCTGTCAGGGTCAGTTTGTCCAAGGAAAGGATTGGGGAATGACCGTTTGAACTGCACGCTGGTGGACGGACAGATTCTAAGCTGACCAGGGGAAGAGATGGGAACAGACTCAGCCAGTGAGATGGGCTGAAAGATGCTGAAAGCCATCCGTCCAAGAATCGGTTAGAGGGAAAATCTACCGGAAAAGAACCATTAAAAAACAGGTTTTCCATGGTTTTCCTGTAGATTCCTTTTAATCAATTCCTTGAACCTGAGATTGCAGGAGAATCTTTAGAAACAACAGGTTTTCCATGGTTTTCCTGTAAATTTTCCTTTAAATCAATTCATCGAAGCTGAATTGCAGGAGAGTAGTTATATATATATATATACATATATAAATATAGAGAAACCTTCTGAAGTTTTGCTATGGCTGCTATGCGAACCAGGGAACTGTTAGATTTCGAGGGTATAGAGTTGCATTGATGACCGTAGGAAGGGGTAGACCAAGCAGCAGAGATTGCAGACATTCCGTGAGTTACTATGTCAATTTTGAGAGGCCACATTTTTTGACCAAATTACTTAATGGTTTCATTTTTTTCTCCAATTCGATCCCCTTTATTTGGAATGCTGATCCAACATGACTCATTCCGGATTCCACGCATGGTATATCATCATCCCAAGTGGGGCTATAAACCAAAAAAAACAGCGGGAATCCACGGAGGTATCCACTGGGATTTAACCAACCCCGTGGCCGTGACCAGCCAGGAATGTGGCAAGAGGTGTTACTCAAGCGGGCATCCCGGTTCAGCAAGCCATTGAGCCTTCGGCTCGATAGGAAGACCCAACAGGTTGGGAACATTCTCGGAAGAAGCGAAGAAGACATGAGATTAATTTTTTTCCTGATATTTTTGCCAAAAAAAAACGTGGATTTCCGGCATGATTTCCCCCCTGAATTCCCAGATTTGGCCTAAAACCACCCAGTCTGCTGGAATATGGATGATTGTAGGCGAGTAGGGATATGATATGATATGACCTCAAAATACCTCAAACAAATGGAACGTGGATAGAAGTTTAACCGTTTAATCAACAAAATGTGTGTATAAATCTAGTCCAAGCATTTTATGGGGATATCATTGGGACATTATGGGATAAAGAACTAACAGGATGATTTGTCCAAGAATGAGGGACCCCCCAAATCACAATCCTAGAGGTGAAAAGGATGAGCAGGGTGGAGAATTATGATAAGATGTGGGGCTTTGGGATGTTTTGGGATGTTTTGGGGCACCCTAATTTAAGACAAACCCCATATATGGCACCTGATCTTGCCCTGCGCACCCAGGAGCGCTTGGGGCACCAGCCAATGCTGCTCTCCCTTCAGAGATGGACCGCACAGGAGACGTCAGGGACACCTTTTCTGCTCATCCAAGAGGCGCTCTGCGCTGTAATCTGACAGCAAGGGGTTTGACTCGCAACAGATGGGTATCAACGGAAAAAAAACGCATCAAGAAGGGCCATGAAGAACTTCAGATATGTAAAAATTATCTTATAGAAAGGCTTTTAAAGATGAACAGATTGAACAGAGCATGGTCACAGCTATGGGAACAGCGATCGCTGGAGGCCTCAGTGATGGGCCCAACACAGAACCGAGCGCAACCGCACGAGCTGAACAACTTGTCCAAGAGGGCTGTCCCTTGACGTAACGGACGTAACGGGGGATCGACTGGTGATGGCTAGTTTACACCCAAATCTAAGATGGACCCCGCAGGTAGTATCTTATGTGGGAACGAAGCCTTGACTGCCACGGTTCCATGTCAAGTTCAGGGCATTCAACAGCTTTATGTTTCCTGTTTGGGGCATATGCGCGCGCACACACACACACACTCATTGCATTACATTGTTTTTCATTGCTTATACCACCCCATGCTACATAAGGTACAGGACATACATATCATTCATTACATTGCATTACATCACGTTGCATTACATTGCTCTGCAGTGCAGTGCCGTACAGGTGCAGCACAGTACAGTACACACGTACACAAATACAGATACAAACATGCATGCAGACAAGCCGGGACAGATAGACATAGACATAAACGATCATAAATGCATGTATCTGTACATTCACACCTGGCTTAGCAAACTCGTAGGAGTATACGCTACCCACATCTACCCACTGAGACTTGTTTCTTGCGGGGTGTCAAACAGCCATGAGTGCACGCGGGCTGTGGAGGTCAGCAGTGAGTCATTTTTGAAGACTTGGAACACATACATACAAATACCTAAATCATCAAACAAATCTATTGACTTGATGACTTGATGAGGATGTTCCTTTGCTTTCTCTCTCACACCTTTTCTTGCTGCGCCCCGATCGAAATGCCAGTCATTTTCCCAACAGATATGGGTTGAATGGTGCCTCTCAAGATGGAATGGCACTACTAGTACCTTGGAAGATCTGAAGCTTACAACTTGGTTAACTAGGGTTTATGGGGGATATAACTGTAGTTAAGGGGTTTATGAATCAACTTATAATTGGGGGGCATCACCTTGTATGTATTCTACGCAGCTTCTTTCCGCATAACAAAACCAGAGAACTCACAAAATCGCCAGGTGTCTGAAGTCCCGCTGACGCAGGCCATGCATTCTGAGAGCCGGGGGCCTTGACCAGGATGTGGGTCAAAATCAAGTATCATCAATTCCAGTCATTTTCGAATTTTTGAACCACTCCAGTTGAAACCGCATTCCCGTGCACACACCGGCGGCCCAGAGACTTTGAGACCCCAACAACTTTTCAATGGGGAAATCAGTGACGAGAGTCTCAAGGTCAAACTGTTTGGGGTGGCTCCAAGGGGCTAGGGTCCTACTGCAAGCAGACCTGTCGAATTGTTACGAGTCGACATTTGAATGTTGCGCCCAAAAAGATGAACATCATAACATCTACTGCAAGTCTTGCGTTTCTTTTGATTTCAGATTTGCATTTGTAGAATTGGATGGTTTATGGAGGGGGTCTGCAATTTTAAACTTGAACCTCGACCGGAACCCCCGAGTGCCTAAGGTGATATCAGCGAAGCATTGACTCAGCCAGGTGCGGTCCCGGGTCACCAGACAGCTGGCTGATGGAATCTCCATGGCTTCCAGCCTTCTTTCATAGGGAAGAAAATAGGGAACTGAAGATTCCCACTGATGTTGGCAACCCAATAATCATAAACCTATCATTTGGGGATGATACTATCATTGGGTTTACCACATCAAAATGCTGTTCCGTGCTATGGCCAGCACATTTTTTTTTTTCCAGCTCAAAAGGGCGGTCGAAGTCTATGGCCAGGCCCCGTGCTGGCCGACAACATCTACTCGAGGCGAGATTGAGAGCCAGATTTCCGAAATCCCCAGAAAAATCCATCAATTTCCTAGTGAAATCCCCTATAAATGGAGGTTTTAATGGGAAAATCATCTATGAATGGTGGATATTCCATTGCAATGTTTGATGACACCAGAGGGTATACATCAATTTCCTAGTTATCATGCTTGTTGTCACTAGAATTTTCTAGGTTTCAATTTCCGTTACGGTCAACTGGTAAACCCATTGATCTTGGCCAAAAACTACCTATTTAAGTCCGTATGTGTCTGAAACGATTTAAACATCAGCAATGGACAGAAATGGCTAATTCAAATCCACAATTGCTAGTTCAACAATACTGTACTTAATACTTCAAGTTGGTCATGGATGGTTCAACAAGAATTCAATACTAGTGGCTGGGGGTTTCACTTTATGGTTTTCCACCAGGCACAAAGGGATGATTGCTTGAGATGACCAGCTTTCTAGGCCCTATGGGGCTCCAGCGGTGGCCGCAGCGGCGGCACCAGACATGGGGGCAGCCATGCCAGGTGCGCGGCAAAATTCGTGGATCTATGGGAATGGATGGAAGGATTCAAGAGTTGGGCATGGGTCAAAGCAGGGTACCCGAATAGTGATAAACCTCGACTCAAAATCTGTGGTCCACCAACTTTCTTTTTTTGGACCCATACCTAGATGGATTCACTTTGGCTTCTGGAAGTTGATCTGTTTTCCTAGCTTCTTCCTTTGAACGCAATGATTGAATTTAATTGAAATGCGCTAACATGGTTGTCCATGTTTGCATGCTCCTGCCTGGCAGAATGGAAAACGAGAAGGAAGAATTATTGAATGTTGTAGTGACTGTCGTGGAGATAGCGTAGATCACCCATGAAAGTGATGACCTTAGATTGTTGATCAGAGTTTGCCTTATCCAGATTATCAGTCATATTGATGACCTTATATTGATGATCATTATATTGATGACCTTATATTGATGATCATTACATTGTTGATTATCCAGATGATGATGAGTCTACCGGTCTGCCCTGGGTTTAGACCATCCTACCTGGCTATGAGGATCTGGGGGCATTCTGGGTCGTGCTCCCGAGGCAGAGGGGAAGCTGAGCTGCAGCTTGGGGCCTGGGGTGGACAATATTTGGATTTTGCCTCTTCATCGGTTTTCATTTGGAGAAAAATTGCTTAGTTTTGGAATGGTTTGGATACTTTATATGATTTTACATGTAAAATCAGCGGCTGATTTTTCCATGGATCCCTGAACATCCCGGACAGGGATAGACGCGACGCACGTGGCAGGCGCGCATTGCTTCATCACCATCTGCTGCAAATTCAAAGATCACGCCTCTAAGAGCCTCTGGCAGCGCTTGGCAACATGCTTTTGGCTGTTGCTGGACCCCTCTCTTTCGGATGCCTCGGATCCCATTTCAATTTGTGAAACGCGGGTGATCATATCGTTGGCGCATGAGCATCTCAAGAGGACCGACTGCGTTGAATACTCCAGAATTCCTACGTCTGGTTTATCATGGGTTTATTATCATCATTTTCCCGGCAAAAAATGCCATACCTCGGGGGCCCATCCCCTAATCGGGACAGAGCCAAACTAGTTGGTCTTGTATCCTGGTGTATTGTATTCATCTTTATTCCCATGTTATCCCATGATTTATCTCATTCAATCACCATAAAATTGCTGATATTGCTGCTAAGCTCAATGGCTTCGCGCACCTTTCGGCCCAAAAAGTCCCATCGCTTTGTGCCGAGCCTGGAGGGCTCGGCGACGGCTCTGCGCGCCCACGCGCGCCGAGCTTAGCAACGCCACCGGGGGATGTCGGAGGTCACGTTGCTGGACTATGGCGCGGGGAATGTCCAAAGTGCCACTGGGACTGAGGAGACGACTGAGAAAAACCTGGAGCTTCAGATTTTTACGGTGATATCTGCATAGAGGATGTCACATTCATGCCTAATATATCCGATTTTACAAGTTTTGAACTGTTTTTGGGTGGATGAATGGGTTGAAGAGTGTAATTTGCTTGGCATGTTTGGCGCAGAGCTCAGGTCTTCAATGCCATCCAGTCTTTGGGTTACAAGGCCTTGGAGACAGAAAATCATGGGGGAAAGGAAGGATGGACAAGATCCTGCACCAGTTGGTAACTGGTAACTATGAAACCCTGTAAATAATGGGATGGTAATGGGATAATCCATGTACTAACTGCTGCAGGATTTCTTCCATCCATACCATTTTCATCTATTTTCATATGGCATAACACATTACATACAGGGGGAAGGAACTGTATCGTATGCACAGTTTGCCATCCTTCTCCTTCAGCATCTTAACGCTTGGAAATTCTGCTGACGAGAATGCTAGCCGAATCATTTGTGGTATACTCCGGATATTGTTTGGTTTTCCCAAACAATGAGATCCGCTTTTTCCTCACCCAACAAAGATTTCAGCAGTTTCCTTTCAAACATCTTGGAAAAAGACCCAGCCAGCTACCCTCCGGGAATCAAACATGGCAATGGAAAACCACCCATCAATGGATGTGTGTTTCCGTAAAACATCCATTTGCAGAGGACTTTCCATTGCCACGTTCAAGAGCCCAGCGGTCAGCCCAGGTGCGCTTTGTGCAGAAAGCCGAGGACATTTTGAGCGCGGAGCGGCTCATCTTCCCCGGCGTGGGCGCCTTTGGGGCCTGTGTGGATGCCTTGCAGCGGAAGGGCTTCATGGAACCCTTGAGGTCATCGAATGCTGCAAAAAATCATGGTGAATGGTACTCGTATGTCACAAAACTATGATTATATATATATATAACAGTATATAATAGCATTACTATGATATGATTTACTGTAGGTTGGTTCAGATGGCAGCGATTCTAATTGTCAAATTATATTTTTTCGATGTGGACACACAGATAAAGAATCTAATATATACACATACACATATTTGTAACTATAGACTAGACTGTATATCTATAATTGAATTTGAGGGATGCACAGACTGCATAGCTGTGGAAGCAGTCGGAGCACCTCAGCCCCGTCCAGGCAGTACCTCAAGGAGGACCGGCCCTTCTTCGGCATTTGCCTGGGCATGCAGACCCTCTTCGAGTCCAGCGAGGAAAACCCTGGGGTTGCAGGGCTCGGTGTGCTGCCGGGCGTGGTGAAGCGCTTCCCGGAGTCCAAGGGCTTTGCAGTGCCCAACATCAACTGGAGTGGGGTGGCGCCCATGCTGTGCCTGGGTAGATAGTGGGCCTGGGTGGAGCTAGGTAGAGCATGGTTTGGCTATGCTGCGTGGACTTTTCTGACAAAGTGGAGCAGCAAACATGTAACAGATCACAACAGATCAACATGTGAATGTGCCCCATGTTTCCACAGCATCAAACCCTAGGATGCTTCACATCATGCCACGACATACTACAGAGATCAGCCATGCCAAAGCTGCTAGCTGCCAACTGAGACAGTGCAATGCCATAGGGCAAACACAACCTGCATCAGTCAGATTCATAATTTTTCGCAGCACATCATAGCACATCACATTGAACAGCATGCCATGCCATCATTGCGGTCCCAGCATGGGTCAAAGGGGAACATTTACAGGACCCCTAATAATTGGTGGTGTAAAACCAGTGGTTTCCGGCAGAACTTTCCATTACACCAATCCATTGATAGGATTACTCCTGGTGAACATACCGCACATATCAATATCCCACACACACATCTATATAAATTTCTCAATAGCAATTATATAATGGATCAATATCCATTACTATTGTTGGTGAATATCCCAAACACGTATTCCAACCATAAATCTTCCAATTCAACCCATCGCTCCAGCCCTGGTGGCACAGCTGAGGGAAGATCCCTGGCCTTTAGAGAAGGACCCGCCAAGGTGTTACTTCGTCCACTCCTACCGTGTGCCGTTGCCTGGCAGCCCTGTGCTTTCTATGGGTCCGAAAGAATAGGTATCCCCCAAACAATAAGATGGCAGGACCCAACAAATTGCAACCCCCAAAACTGACTTTGCGTGGTTTTTAGGCCCGGCTTTGGCCATTGTTGGATGCTTTGTGTGAAAATAAATATGTCAAGGACCCGGTGGGACCATCAAGAATCCAACATCAAATGATCCCAATTTTGGCTCCGGCAATGGCTGAAGCATTCCTCATTCTTGGAGACACCTACCGTCAGTTTCGAAACCCAGATTGAAAAAAACACGAGTGCCTACAGTTCAGAGGTTTTTGCCAGTGCCACACTGATGTTCTTTGATAATACCATCCCTCCAAGATACGCCCCAAACGAAACCCTAATGCTGGAGCTGTTCATTTTGGGGGCCGCACCAAGGATGCCTGAAGGTGCCGCCCCCTGGGCCCTGGCGTGCTCGGAGTATGGTGAGCGCTTTGTGTGCGCGGTGCGTCATGGCAACTGTGTGGCCACGCAGTTTCACCCGGAGAAGAGTGGAACAGCACCTTGGTGTCATCATGTCTCATCATGTCTCATCGATTTCATCCTTTTCTCAGGATCTTATCACTGTTGGCCAAAGCAGAGGCAACATGAGGCAAACATGAATGGTGAAGATGATGAGACCTTCAATTTCAGCAGAAGGATTTGCCCCATTTTGGCGGGTAATCGTTCTTGTCGAAGATTGGTACATTATTTGACCGTTTAGGTGGCTTTTATCATTGAGATTGTATTCTCGGGTTTGCGACATTGGATAACAACTGCAAATTAGGAGCTTGACCATCATATTTTGGTGTTTCGATGCAACCATATGCAACCATCATTACCATGAAACTGTTGATTGGTGATTCAATGCCACCATTCTTGCCATGTTGCCATGACTATTGTCACAAACTATGACTTGATTATTGCCGCTACGTAGCAGTTGCAAACAATCCCATGATTACTTCTATGATCATTCCCATAATTTTTTACCAATTATCATGGAAATCATAATGATTAGTTACCATTATCAAATACTAGGGGATAGATGTGGATAGTTACCAATGACACAACCCCTCATGCTAACCCCATCTACTAACCCCTTATACTACCCCCCCCTTCTTAGGCCCATGGTGACGCATGATGGTTACCACCACCTGAGGCCGGCCTCCAAATCCTCGCCGCCTGGCTGGGTGGCAGCGCCCCCAGCGGCCCTGCTGCTGTGGCCGCAGCGGCCACGGTGCAGCCGGCGTCGCCGGCGCGGAGGATCATCGCATGCGGCTGGGTGTGGAACGTTGGAGAGGTTTGGAATGTCATGAGATACGAAAACTATCTTCTTTTAATGGGATTTTTGAATCATTTTGATGGGTTTCTGATGGAGTTCGATGGATTTTGGATGGTGTTTGAAAGATTTTTCAGTGATATTGACTGCCTGTTTCATGGATTTGGGATGGTTGTCATATGTTTTCATGGATTTGAGATGGTTTTCATGGATTTTCATGGTGGATGTTGGGCCAAAAAATCGCAGCAACTCGAGTGCTGCGAGGTCTAGACGTGCGGGCCAACGATGCCGGCGACTTGGTGGTCACCAAGGTGGGGGTCAACTGGAGGCTTCAACACCCCAAGAGGGATTGGATTTATAGCAATAAAACCCCAACAAGATGACTTAAATGGGATTTAATGAGATCTAATGGGATAAAAATGGGATTTAACATCAGTCACTGGGTTTTTAATGGGATTGAATGATGAGTCGCATGGCCGGCGAGAGGTGTTCTTTTTGAAACAACATTGATGGAAGGTGGAAGACATCGCCCAATTCTCCATTTTCAACCAGACAATTGTGGAAAAATGATGGAAGCATGCATTGAAAAATCGTTTGCCTCGGGGTCATAATTATCCCGTTCTTTGGTTCTTGGGGGGTGTAGTTGGGGTATAAGCGGGTACATCCATAGTCATAGTTATTCATCATATAGGGGTTATATCATATCATATATATCCCCACTACGGCGGTAGTTACCGATCAATAGCCCAAGCTGCAACGCCAAATAGTGTGACCAATCCCTATCCCCATCTATCTCCATCTATCCCATCGCCAGGGGGACCAATACGATGTGCGGGAAAAGGGCGATGGCGGCGTGCGAAATCACGGCAAGCCAGTGGCGCTGGCGGAGCGCTACTACCAAGACGGGGCCGATGCCGCTGGGCGTTTTCATGGCCATGGGTTCCAGTCGGGTGCTCTTTGGGTGGGAAAATGTTGCAAAATGCCTGAGGTCTTGACACACAAGGGGATGCCTGTCATTCATGAACATGTCCTTTCAAATTCAGGGATCTTGGTGCTTGAGGGCGAGATGTTTGACAATGGCTTCGGAAAGTGGCAGGTCTTTGAAATTCTTTTGAGTAATTGTCATGAGATTTCAAGAAACTATATAAAAACAGAAGATCCGTGGCTTTCATGGACTTTTTGGTGGTTGAAGAGTTGGAGGCCCAAAGTTTCAGATTCGAAGCAGTTGCCAGTTCTTGGTTCAATAACTCAGATGAATTTTTGGTGATGCTCAGAGTGCCCTGCGTCTGATTTGTGATGCTTGTGACATGCTGTGTCAGATGATATCAGATGAAGCTTACAATGGAACCATCTCAGGAAGTCTCCTTCCTCAACATCACAGCTTTCAGGGCGCCTCGTTTGCAGACCATCCCCAAGGCTGGTGCAATGACCATGCGATTCCCCGGGCCCCGGCTTTGGATCGACTAGTTTCAAATGAGGATTTTCCAGGGGCACATTAGACCAACCGGAGGGTATTTCATGGTATGCATTGTACATATGGAGGTTTCCTAAAATAGGGGTACCCCTAAATCACCCATTTTAATAGGGTTTTCCCTTATAAACCATCCATTTTTGGGTACACCCATCTGGCAAGCAGCTTTCGTCGCCCCCCCTGAATTTGGTTTCTTTCTTTGTTTTTATGGATCCCGAATCAGAAAAAATAGGATCAGATATGGTCAAATTAAGCATTTTTCAATATATATATATATGCATATGTATACACATATTTAATATGTGTGTATATATGTACATAAATATAAATAGAAATGAATAATTATATATATATGCACAACCACACAAATTCATACTGGTAGTAAATACTATTTGAACAAGATCAGGTATATGATCAGAAACCCACCTTTTTAAATCTTTATGCATAGAAATTTTTGCAGATGTGAGTATTGAGTGGAGGGTTCCCTAGCGGCTGCTTGAGGATATGGTCCTGGCCGATCAGCCCATGCTGGAAGTACTGCGATCTTCGGCGCAGCGCGTTTTTGTACCCTTGACGGTGGGAGGTGGCATCCGAACCCTGGCGCAACGGCCGAAGGGCGCAACGTGATCTCAGTTTGGAGGGACAGTCATGGGGATCATGGGGGGCCCTCCAGCAAATGAACATAGACCGTGGCAGATGCTGGTAGCCTGGTAAGGGTTGGAAGATGAGTTTCCACTTCAAAATTTTGTTATTTTCAGGGGTCTTTGTTAATTTACCACAGGGTAATCTTTTTTTAGGGGGAGCGGGATTAATATCTTGCTTAAAATTGCTGCGGCAGCAATTTTTTGCTTTTCAACAGTGGGACATCCAGCATGACAGGGGAACCTATATCTATCTATCTATCTATCTATCTATCTATCTATCTCTATCTATCTATCTATCTATCTATCTATCTATCTATCTATCTATCTATCTATCTATCTATCTATCTATCTATCTATCTATCTATCTATCTCTCTCTATATATATATATATATTCTTTTTGCTTAGATCTGAAGCAAATCCAAGGATCCTACGTGGACGGCAACGGTCAAAGTTACAGTGCGCTGGATGTGGCGGATGCCTACTTTCGAGCAGGTGGGGTGTTTGAATTTTGAAGCTTGAGCCGTCTTGAGATAGGGATGAGGATGATGAGGATGATGATTATGATGAGGATGATGATGACGATGATGACGATGATGACGATGATGACGATGATGACGATGATGACGATGATGACGATGATGATGATGATGATGATGATGATGATGATGATGGAAGGCGGCATTTTTGTTTCCTCCAGAGTACGGAGTTGTTGGAGGAGAACATTGGCGGATGGTTTCATATGATCAACATCTAATGATTGCATGTTTTAAGCCTTATGCGGAACGCTTGTCCCAAGTGACTTTCAATTTGAACGTGTTGTAATGCCAGCCCAAGATGCATTCATTTTCGATTATCAATTAAAACTAAGAGGGACCCTCAAAAAGTGATCTGATACAGTGTGGTACATGGCCACTAGAGTTGTACTCAATTTTAATTGAGCGCTTGAACAGCCCAGCCGTTTACCCTCTAGTAATTGCCCATTTATAGTGGATTTACCTCTTTAAATGCTGATTTTCCATGATTTTCCATAGCTATGTTAAATTACCAGAGGGTATCCCTTCAAGGTTGGCCCCCCTGGACCTCCCCACCTTTTCCCAGGCCCCTTGGCTCGTCGCCAGGTGCCGACAAGATCTCCATCGGTTCGGACGCCGTGGATGCGACGCGGGCCTTCTACGCCGCGGGGCGGAAGGGCGACGGCACGTCCTCCATCGAACTCATCAGCACGAAGTATGGGCGCCAGGTGGAGCAATTGCTTTGGGGGGAAATAAATAGGATTGCGGTGATAAAACATATTGCGATTGGGGGAGAACATATTCTTGCTAATTACTAAGTATAAGTACGGTGTATATATATTCTTGCTAATTACTAAGTATAAGTACGGTGTATATATATTCTTGCTAATTACTAAGTATAAGTACGGTGTATATATATTCTTGCTAATTACTAAGTATAAGTACGGTGTATATATATTCTTGCTAATTACTAAGTATAAGTACGG